>JAEIFU010000332.1:0-153899 GCA_018904235.1 Lordiphosa stackelbergi | reverse complement strand
AAAAAAAATGACCCATTTTAACTGAAATATTTTTGTAGTGTAGTTTGACAATGGTGATCTCAAAAATTCAATTTGAAAAATTTTTTCATGGCTCCGTTTTTGAAATATGAATTTTCACTTTTCGGTAGGTGCTCTTACCTTTTAAGCCATATCTGACTTCATAATTGTCACATAGAGTCAAACAAGATATGAATCGAAAGGCAATTGCAATTGCCAGTAATTGCGCAGAGCATTGTTTTTAAATCGGCTAAGTAGTTTGGATACCATAAGCCAAAACATTTCAAAAAATTCAATTTTTTGCTCAAAAATGCAAGAAATTTAATTTTTAAACGCACGGAAAAAATGTAAAAAAAATCAAAAAAAATTTTTTTTTATTTTTTCTATTTAAAAATCGCACTTTTACGAAGACAATAATGTATTGGTGAGGAAAATCGTGTCACACGTACTGATGATGGATCAAATTGAGTAGAAGAACTAACAGTCAAATTTGAGTATTTTCTGTGTTCACATAAAATTAACTTGTATTTTTCTTCGTCTTTTGGTCACTTTATGAAGTTAGCGAAAAGCCAGAACAAAAATTATCTTCAAGAACCGAACAAAAGTCGAAGCAAACGGAAATTTATTTTTGAATAATCACGAAAATACCAAATTTTTTTGCACTAAATTGCTCACAGCTCCTGTGTTTGTTCATAGATTTTGATAATCGTTATCTGGTTTTCTTCGTAGGAGTGCGGTTCTTAAGTAGAAAAAATAAAAATAATTTTTTTGGATTTTTTTATATTTTTCAAGGCGTTTAAAAATTAAATTTCTTGCATTTTTGAGCAAAAAATCTAATTTTTTGAAAGGTTTTAGTTTATTGTGTCCCAACTACTAAGCCGATTTAAAAACAATGTTCTACGTAATTACTGGCAGTTCAATTGCCTTTCGATTCATTTCTTGCTTGACTCTATCTGTCAATTATAAAGTCAGATATGGCTTAAAATGTAAGAGCATCTACCGAAAAAGTGAAAAAAATTCATATTTCAAAAACGGAGCCATGAAAAAATTTTTGAAATCAATTTTTGAGATCACCATTCCAAACTACACCAAAAAAAATTTCAGTAGAAATGGGTCTTTTTGGCTTTAAACTAGTGTAATATAATATTAATGTTTGATGTTAAGTGAAAATATAAAGACAATTCTCCAAAGTTGGAGTTTAATTGATTTATTGCCGGCTCTTTAACTCTCGGCCACGCACATATTTTCAAACCTTAGTTCACGCACATGGTGCCTGGCCAGACCCCTATGTATTTGAATGCATTTGTATGGAGAATAAGGGTTCAAGCTATTGAATTTTTAGCTCACGTAGGTAATTAATTTTTATTTCTTACCTTTTTATTTCGTTTTGACATAGAATCATCTACCTGTAGGAGGAAAAATATACCTGAAAAAATTTCGAAATGTAGAAAAAAAAACATTTTTTTTCGTTCATTTTTTTTTATTATAAGGCAAAATAAATATGTTTGAACAAAAGAAATGGAATGCTAATGGGTTTTATTGTGAAATATGATACGAAATATCTTTATGTATTTGAAGAAAGACATGAGAAGCATGTATAATCGATTTTTGAGTGTTGCTGGCAGACAGCATTATTACAATTGCAGCAGTAAAAACGAGTTTTGCGACGCACTTTATCGCCATGTTGTAAACAAATACGACAATCTTTTCGGCCAGTGAGTGTATCAGGACTACTACGGTTAGCAACAACACTAACAGGAATATTTACTTCTCTGCCGAAAAACGATTCAAAAGCCATACGAGTCGTAGGCTGTGCGAGAATGTGTGGATTATTCATGCGATTTTCAATATTTGCGAGAACCAATGTTTTGGAAAGCGTGTTCAAAAATGTGCGTCTTCCGTCTTTTTTAGTGGTGCCTCCATTCTCTTTGCAAATGATATATGTTGCCAATGCCATTACATCAATAATGTTTCAGAAAAAAGCTAATGGGCAGCGTCTGGTTGGCCGTTTTGTTGTATAATGCGTAACCATTTGATCCATAGAATCAACGCCAGCCTTAGTCGAATTATAAAACAAAATCGCTTCGGGTTTCAATGCTTCGCCTTCAATATTCTTTGTGTAATGAACGGTTGATAGTAAATTTACTGCCCTATTCTTTTTTTGGCACATAACTGCAAAGTGCAACAAGGTTTTCATAGAAACCAAACACAGATGAAAGGACTGGCCGTTTGTCATTCTTCTTCACTTCTTTTGGAAGACATCTTTTGTTTGAACGAATAGTGCCAACAAATGCGATGCCAATTGCAGCCAATCGTTTAGTACCGTCCAATGTTGTGAAAAAATTATCGGCTACCATTGTTCTGCCGCTATTGGTGTAACGGTTTGCAAAATGCATCAACACATTTTCGCCTTGATTCACCTCTCTCTGTGCTCCTTCTTCTTTTCCAGTGTATAATTTTCCTTGTAGGGGAAATTTTGTTTTCGAATCGCATGCCCACCATACTTTTATTCCATATTTTGCTGGCTTTGATGGAATATATTGTGTAAATTTAGTTCGGCCACGATATGGAAACAACTGCTCATCGACGGTTACATTTTCATATGGCTCATAATATCGGGCAAGATTTTCATTGAGAAAATTCCATATATCGCGAATCGGTGCTGCTTTGTCGTGCGTGTGTTCTATGTGAACATATGTGGCATGCGAGACAGAATATGTAATAAAAGAGAGGTAAAAACTCACAAATAATCATCAAAACACACTGTATTCCATACATTTCCATACAAAATACATAGGGGTCTCGCCAGGCACCATGTTCGTGAACTAAGGTCCTGTCTGAAGGACTTTTTTGAATTTTTTTTTGCATAAATCTAAAGCCAATAAAATTTTAGGAGGGTACCTGGAAGCACGTTCCGATATCTCAATTATAAGTATATTAAATTAATGCTCAAAAACAGAATATGCCTGGCCAGAACCGTGTGCGTGGCCGAGGGTTAAGGTATGTATGTATAATTGCAATAATGATGAAATTATTGTCGTAAAATAACGTGAAAGCAAAAAGCAGCGTTATACATATAAGTGAATATGATCATTTGTACAAACATATGTATGTATGTCGAGTTTTTTATTTGCCCGCAGACTGTGCAAAGCAGCAAAAGGTGAAGCTTGCATTCAATTGTTTCATAAATCTGTGTGTACATACATATTCGTATTCGGAAAACATTAGTTTTATATGTATGTGTGGCTTTCGCAGTATGTATATATGTATAGAACATACGCAAAATTAATCGAACAGAAATTATTGAATATTTTGTTTACTTTCAGCTGCCGGTGTAAATGACACAAATTTAATATATCTAACAGATCGGGACATTTGTGATATATTTAAGCAGGATATTGGGAAACGTGCTGAATTCCGAGCAAAATTGTTTGAATGGCAAAAACAACAGCTTGCAGTGAATTTAAACAACTCGGCAATCCCCCATACTCGCTGCAGTTTTCGTAATAGCCAGGTTACAGTGAGTTTAAAGAACATTTTAGGGTGGTTAACCTCACTTACGCAGAGTTGATTATTCATTACATTATATACATATATAACGAGAGCGTAAGTTAAAGTCGGCTCTAACCGACTTCGATATACCCGTTACTCATGAAAAAACATGTTTAACAGCGTTGCCGCGTTGCTTAGTGTGACCATCCAAAAAGTATGCAACATTTTTTAGGGTGGTAGAAGCGAGGGCTTGGTTCACTTTTTTTGCTTATAACTTGAGAACCGTTTATCCGATCTTTATCATTTCTTCGGCAAATCGATTCATTTTGCTAATTACTAACTATCTCTAGAAGGTACGAATCGTCTATCTTTAAAACTGTAGGAGATATAACTTTTTTCCAAATTGCGGGGGCGGGAGGGGGCGTGGTCAAAATTTGAAACAAACTTGATCTGCGTGCAGATAAAAGAAGCATTTGTCCCATACATGTCAATCCTCTATCTCTTACCACCTCTGAGATCTAGGTGTTCATACAGACGGACGGACGGACGGACGGACGGACGGACGGACGGACAAGGCTAAATCGACTCGGCTGTTGATGCTCATCAAGAATATATATACTTTATATGGTCGGAAATGATTCCTTCTGCCTGTTACATACATTTGCACGACTTTAGTATACCCTTTTTACTCTACGAGTAACGGGTATAAAAATCTTGTTTTGCAACAATAACTATTTGGCTTGAATTCAGACCCTTCTAGAAGTCCTGTCCGAAACTGATGCCGGAAACCTTATAAAATGCTTCTACAATGAGAACAAGCGGCTAACAGATAACAATAGAGATAGGCTCGTAGACATAATAATAGCTAAAGCAGCTGCAAATAATTTCAAACTGCGCCCTGACAACTTTAATGCAATACTGTAGGAAATTTGTAAAGCTTTTCCAGAAGAAAAAAAATTTTCTGTGAGTACATTAAAATGAAGTGTTGTTTAATAATATTAAATATTATGTCTATGAACATTTTTTAGGACTACTATTATATTCCCAGAAGGAATGCAAAAGCTCCTGCAGGCAAACTATTTACAAAGTACCAAACCATTGCAAGCCAGCGCCGAAAATTGGATATTTTGGAAAAGAAACAGGATAATGTAAACGAAATTAAAACAGAAACTAACAGCAGTCCACAGAACCCAGATGATGAAACCCTGAACCAATTAAAAAAGGAGTTGAACTGGCCGCTTTCAAAGTGGGACGACCAATTAGACCGATGGGCTCGAACATCCTCTTTACGGCAGCGTGATGTAAAAAATTTAGACAATATAGAGTTTCTAAATCAGTGGCCGCTGTTGAAAGATGCCAGGGCGAAAGAATTGTTAAATCATTATGATTTTAATTTTATTTATCACTATTAATTTGTGTTTATTTAGATAGCGATTGATTTTGACATCCTTTATCCAACGAAGGGAAACAACCTTTTTGAAAAGTGGAATAACTTTAAGGGTGCCGTATTGAGCTACTTCTCCAGTAAAAGTCTGAATCCACGCTGCAAGCAACTCTTAAAGGATGCACTGGACTCATCCGATAAAAGTAATTAATATTACTTTTGTGTATGATTTTCCTTTTGATATTGATATGAAATATGTTGATTTGTTTCCAGATAACATTGATAAAACCTTGCTTCAGTTAAGTTACCATCTAAAGGAATTGGCGGAAAGCAGTACTCCTTGCTGAATGCAGAAGAATTTCTCATACTGGATATAGTGAGAACTGGATGAGTTACAAAAAAATGTCTGAGCCTCAAATTAACCCTTCAGCCGCTTGTTATTGTGGAAGGAGTCGTTAAAAAAAACTATTACGTAGTATTCGACAAAATTTTATATAAATTTGAGAGTTTGCTGGAAGCATTTGACTATGCTTTTAAATTAATGCAGGTTTTAAATTTAGAGTATCCGCACCCTTGTTTGCTTACATGGACTTTTGTCCAGAAGTTCTTTTATGACATAGATACACCTTATGATGCAAGGTCCTATAGGAAAAGATACGCTGCGATGAGGATCATAAGCTGCTAAAGCACGACATTGGCTTTACCAGTATGGTGAAGCGTGCAACAAGCCGACTTAACTCGAAAGGAGATCAAAAAGGGCGCTACCAACCGAAGATAGCTGTCTTCAATGGCAAACTAATGTTTAAGGTCTTCTCCGGCAAGAAAGAGATTCACTTTGGACGTCAGCAGATACAGTAAGTCACGTACCTTTGTCTACCGTGCAGTATATCATTCGTGTTCCGTTTCTTTGCAGTACATTTGGGTATTGCCATCTTTATCGGCACGCTGCGCCCAGCTGCCTCGGGCAGTCGATAAGGTTCCATACTATGCAGGGCTGAAGAAGTGATTATCTTAAAGGTCTTACACCGCACATTGAGGAGTCCGGGTGTGTCTACACCGAGCAGCGCATACGTCAGTGCTGCCCCACTCACAGTCGCAGTCTCTAAAGGGTCTTGATTGGCAAACGCACGCTGCTTCCTAATTTTGGCTCCATGGAATCGCCGGCCAATAGCACAAATGTCACTGTCACGAAGTGACATAGTATCAGTTTTGTTGGTTTTTTAAACCACATTTTTAAAAAATTTAATTCATAAAAGTGTTTTTGCATCAGTTGTTTGTTTGCTTTTGGTGAAGTAAATTTAAAGAGTATAGCATACTTTCAGGCTGGTCTGTTTAAGACCTTTTGTTGCAGTGGTATTTGATAATTGGATGCTGCCGTTAACCAACTGCAATTTCTGTTCGCCTGGTAGTTCTGCTGGTTCAGTTAGGCAAATTGAGGGTGAAAATTTGATCGTGAGATCAGTCATTTTGCCAAGGAAACTGCGAATTGCTTTTGGTCAAGTAAACTGAAATAGTATAGCATACTTTTAGGCTGACTGGCTTAAGACTTTCTGTTGCCCCCCAAAAGCATGCCTTTGAATTTGAAAATTATTTGTTCCCGTTAACCAACTGCAATTTCTGTTCGCCTGGTAGTTCTGCTGGAATAGTTAGGCAAATTGAGCTTGAAAAACTGGTCGTATTTGCCAAGGAAACTGCCAAAAACGCAACAGGCGAACAGAAATTGCAGTTGCTGAACGGGAACAACAAATTTACAAAAAACGAGAAAGGCAAAGCTAACTTCGTCTGCACCGAAGATTTGATACCAAACTTCGCCAAATCAGCTTAGAAACATTCAATATTACCCATGACCGTGTTTGAGAGCGATAATATTGAGAACAAACCCGTTTTTCTCACTAAAACCCATTTTTCAAACGAACAGCTACAAGATGTAGTCATCCGATCCGGTCGGTTCCGACATATTAGCAGTGTGCAGTAAAAAGAAGACTCTGTGCAAAGTTTCAGCTCGATAGCTCCAAAACTGAGGGACTAGTTCGCGTAGAAACAGACAGACGGACGGACAAAGCTTAATCGACTCAGCTCGTCATGCTGATCAAGAATATATATACTTTATGTGGTCGGAGATGATTCCTTCTTTAATATTTGGTTTATTTTCCATCTTTGTGGTACAAGTAATTAAATACTTATTTTTATAACACTTATCACAACGATTCACAATTTTTTAGTTACTAACAATGGTTGTACAAACAAGGAATTTTTAATCAGTTCAGTTACTTAAGATAAAGACAGATTCAGAAACATTATGTTATATGTGAGGTTAAATACTACTAATACTATTTATTTAATTTCGTTTGGTTTGAAATATGTTGTTGTTGTTCTTGTAAGTGGTTTGTGAGTTTTTCCCTAAATGTCTGTGCGTTCCTAATTGTCTTAAGGTCATGTGGAAGATGATTCCAAAGTCGAATAGCATGCGGAAAGAATTGTCGATCAGAAGTGGAAAGTTTATATTTCGTACTAATTATGTTTCTGGTTCTAAGCGAAGAAGCCAATCTAATATTAGCATACAGATAGGAGGGATGTTCAGAGATAATAATTTTGTGCAGAAATATTAAGACCCGCAGACATATCCAGGAGTCAAGGTTGATGTTATATATCTGTTTAGCAAAAGTTGATATGTGATTCCTATATATTCCTTCTATGCGTTGCAAACTTCTGGGCAAAATTATAATACACTTTTCAAGTGTATAAAAATAGAATTCACAACAACAAAACTAATAAATAAAACAAGAGGATAAAAATAAATGTATTTATAAAGTTACTATTTATTTAATTAATTGGAAAGTATGTGGATAAAATCATAAAACTTACAAAATTATTACTTAACATTATAACTCTATGAGGACAATAAAACGACAGTGTGGGATGGATTTAATCTTTCGCCCTGGTTCAAAACAAATCTTGGAGTAAAGCAGGGGTGTATTATCATCCCTCTTTTGTTCTCCCTATTTGTAAATGATATCTCCACTGAACTCCATGGAGGAGCGCAATTTGGTGGGAATATATTTAAAATCCTGATGTACGCGGACGACATGGTCATCCTCGCCGAATCACCAAAGATGCTACAGGAGATAATCAATGAAGTGCTAAGATACTGCCTAAAATGGGGACTGGAAATCAACACGGAAAAGTCTAAAACAATGATAATTCGAGATGGCCGAGGGAGGTTGGCTCGAGATGAGAAATGGACACTTGGGAATACAGAACTAGAAAAGGTAAAACTGTTCAAACATCTTGGAGTGATATTTAAACAGCACATTAATATAAAACTAAGTGAGTCCAAAAGAGCACTGAACAGCACTTGGAAAGCCTTAATGAAGAAGAAAAATGTAAGCGCGAGTACAAAGTACAAAATGTTTCAGGCAACGGCGAGAACTATTATGTGTTATGCTGCCGAAGTCTGGGGATGGGAGTCATACGACGATGCCGAAAAATTACTAAGATTCTTTCTGAAACAAATATTTTATCTCCCAAACAATACGCCAACATATGCGATACATTTGGAGACAGGCCTACCTGAGATGTCCCTTCACACACTACAAGCGCATTTCAAATACATGAACAAAATCATGTCTTTGTCAGCTGACAGGTATCCGAATATGATAGCGTCGTCTTCGCAATGCTTTCAAAAGTTTCTGAACATGAAGTGAATCTAGACCTAGCCGACCCTAACACCTGGAAAGATAGTCAATCCTCTCTACTGGCTTCAATCCACGATAGAACGCGCGAGGCAAATATTAGGCGAGCTCACGAAAGCACTTCTCGACAGATGTACAAGCGTTCAAGTTACGAGCTTGGAGAAAATAATTACTTTAGGGAAGACTATGACACTCTAACCATTTCCTATGTTTGTAGAGCCAGAACAGAGGTACTGGCGCTTAACTATTCACCGCACAGACGTGTTGAAAATGAGCTGTGCAGCCTTTGCAACATGAGAGTTCGCGAAGATGTGATTCACTTCATAGCAGTCTGTCCAATCTTGCACGAACTGAGGATCCGCTCATGGGGCAAGGCATGTCTCACATTGGAAGAGCTTATAGCAGTCTTAAACGGGCAATCTTGGAGAGTTTTAGCAAAATACCTGATGGATGCCCACAAATACAGGGCAAGAATTATGCAGGAAGCATTTTGAAAGAGAATTCTGTTACTTTTTCCTTTGTTTTTATACCCTTGCAAAGGGTATTATAATTTTGCCCAGAAGATCGCAACGCATAGAAATATTAATTTCCGACCCTATTTATATATAGTTTATAGGGTCGGAAATGATATATATTTATATATATGTCGTGTCATCGTGTTATTTAGGGTTGAAAAATGAGTTATCAACACTGGAATGTCAATATGTTGGGACACGTGGCCTTTAGTCTAGTAGGCCCTGCTATCATGTTGCTTAGTCTAGTTTGATAGAATGTTGTTTGTTAGAGCGAGGCGTCGGTTGCACGATTGGTCGAAACGGGGCCTCGGTTGCAAGGTCGTCGGGTGTGGTTCGGTGTATGGGAAGGGTATACAAGCAGTGTCGAGCTTAGAACTGGGACTATTACTAGAACCTTGCCCGAGTAAACATCGGAACTCGCTACGCTCCTCACAATGAAGGAAGCCTCAAGCAAAAAGGCTAGCCAGCCTTCGACATATATATATATTCTTGATCAGGGTGACGAGCTGAGTCGATTGAGCTTTGTCCGTCCGTCTGTCCTTCAGTCTGTCCGTCTGTCTGTCCGTCTGTCTGTCTGTTTCTACGCGAAGTAGTCTCTCGGTTTAAAAGCTATCGAGCTGAAATTTTGCACAGAGTCTTCTTTTTACTGCACACTGCTAATATGTCGGAACCGACCGGATCGGATGACTATATCTTATAGCTGCCATAGGAACTATCGGTCGAAAAGTGCTTTTTTCTTAACGTCTTTTTATTTTTTGACAAAATCGTGTCCGGGTGGGTTTTTTTAAATTGTTTGTTTTAATGCTGGCGTTCTTAAACTCTGATTTATTAAAACATTTGCAAGGGTATAAAAACTTCGGCAAAGACGAAGTTAGCTTGGCCCTCTCGTTTTTTTATTAATTGGTGGAGCCCGGGACTCCATCCTGAGGAGTGAAAGATCTACTATCTCGCGACGAGCGGGAAAGGTAGGTGGTGTAGCTCTGAAGGAAGGGCGTTCCGGTAGCTCTAGCTTGTTAAAAATGTGTATTGTATAATTTAAATTTAAGGCTAACAACAAAATGCCATGCCTATATATATTTAATGTTCTATGAATAAAGAACTACTACTACTACTATAAAGGAATGAAGAATAAATGCGGCAATTTATGTTTTGACTGGGGGATGATAGCTTTGAATTAGAGTTGCTTTCAAAAATATGCGGCCAGATATCTGCAGTTTTTTGGTTGGACCCATTCGGCTGTCCATGTATTCCAGCTGATGATTCAGTAGAGCGTTCATCCTGCCGTACAGATTGTTGGCAGCCGCGATATGGGTGTGGGAGGACGCGAAATGAAGTCGGAGCTGCCGTCTCAAAGCTATTCGCCTGGGTGGGCTGCTGCTGTTTGCTCTGTTAATAGTGCAGCCTGGTCATAGAGGAAACCGAGGCGGCTTCTGATGAGGATTATGCAGCATTTCGGCATCGTGGAGCGCAGCCGACTGATCAACTGCTTCCCCAAGCTGCTGCTGTTACTGCTGTTTCAGAAAGTGAATCGCTTCCTGGTGCTGCTGTACGCTTCCTGTTAAACGCCGTTTCACTGGAGCCCAATTTCTTCTCCTGAGTCTGTCTTTGCTTGCACCTCCAGGGAAACGGTACGCTGCTAAGGCCTGATCTCGGCAAGTTGGCCGATCGAAACGAAAATTGCTCATCAACTTGAGTTAGTTGAGGCAGGACGTGAGGGGGGCGTTGCTCTTGATGGTAGATGGTGTCGTTGCAGCTGCTGGTAACATTTAAAACGTTACTCTTGGTCTGGCCAGAGCGTTCGTACTCCCCAGATAGAGAGTGGTCGACGGTTGCCACCTGAGAACAAAAAGTTAAGGTGGATTATGCTGTTTGTTCTGTTGACTGTTAAGTCGTACCTTCATCGGCATATTTGCCTTCTGGGACATGTCCATATGCTCTCCACGCTGGGCAAGTTGTTAATGGCAAAGTGAGCGCGCAAGATCTTCAGCTGATCATCTGTTATACGGGAGCGAGCACGCTCAGTTCAACGTCAGTTGCCCTTGAAAAAACAATGAATCAGGCATGAATTGCAATGCAGAAGACCCTCCATTACACTTAACTGAGATCAGCTGTTCGCACTAACCAGAGGTACCCAGCGGCGCAGAGCTCAACGTATTCTGTGGAAAGTATGCATTACGACTGTCGGAAATGTAAGGCACTACAATCGCTGATTTTCGTTAGAGAGATTGTAATCAAAAACAAACAGACTGCGAACATTCTGCATTACAATGTTAAAAATAATGTACGCATTCGTAATGGGAATCCGAGGACTGTTCGGCTCTGGCATACATCCTTATTACCTAGTAATGCAGGTTGTCTGTAGCCCGTTTACAAAGCGGCCATGCACATGGCAAAGTAATGCAGATTGTATGGGATTATTTCCTTCACACTGATGGCAAAGTAACGTATTAGTAATCTATTATGTAATGCAAATTTGCGACGCTGGGTAAGCCCAGTTGAAACGACAGAAATGGAAGAGATTTCATTATTTTGTGCCGCTGCTGCTGGACCCAGATTCATAAAATTGAGCGACATCAAATGATGAAACTGCATTTGATTCGGCATTTCGACAAGATTTTGAGGCACAGCCGGTCCCTGCAGCGACTGCGAATTAAGGGCCTCGTCTCCGAAAGCGCCGTGCCATCAGCGTTGGAGATAAATTTTTATCGGAAAGAGAGAAGAACATCAGCTTGCTAGAAAAATATCCCATCATAAAAAAGATATTTAAAAAATATAATTTTCCAATGCCGTCGTCTGGACCAGTCGAAAGAATGTTTTCTAAGATCGAGCAGGACATCCGATGAATTGTTTGAAAGTCGGGTTGAAATGAAGGGCAATATGAGACAAAAAATTAAAAAACGAGAAGGCCAAGCTGACTTCGTCAGTGACGAAGTTTTTATACCGTTGCAAATGTTTTGAAATTTCAAAGTTTTAGAACTCTAGCATTGAAATCAAAATTTTTTTTATCTAAAACCCATTTTCCACAGAAAGTCATTTTCACAGAAAGTCATCTGATTTCGACCGAATTTCGCGAATCCTTTTGAAATCAGATCAAATTTACAAACGCAGAGTTTAAAATTGAAAACATAAAGTTTTTCTCACTAAGTCCCATTTCCGACCGATCGGTCCTATGGCTGCTGTAAGATAAAGTCATCCGATTTAGACCAAACTATGCAAATCTGTTTAAAAGCATGTAATATAAGTATTGGCCGAGTTCGGAGAAGCTAACATTGAAAACGAAAAACTCCATAAGACCAATTTTTCGACCGATAGTTCCTATCGTCATTCGATCCGGTCGGTTCCGACAAGTTTTATCTCGATAGCTTCAAAGCTGAGAGACTATTCTTCATAGAAAAAGACAGACGGATAGACAGACAGACGGACGGACAAAGCTCAATCGACTCAGCTCGTCGCCCTGGTCAAGAATATTATAGTTTAAAATGACTATTTTTATGCGTGGCAAACTTCTGGGCAAGGGTACAATAACTTTAGTTAGATAAATGTAGGGTGGCACGCCAAAGTTCGCCAATAATAAATCTTGGACACTTGTAATTTAATGTTTATTGAATAGAAAGAAGTGATATGAACTAGTATTAACAAGGATGATTTTTAAGCAAGCTCAGTTAATGGAAAGTTCGTGATAAACATAGATAGTTAATTATCGATGCTCTGGGGTTTTCCGATAAAGTCTTTTATTTCCATATACTAGTTAAATAAACTTTACAAAAGTATCTCGAGAACTGATTTGGATAATTTTTGTTTTCGGTTAAAGCTAACACCAAAATGCATCCATTCCATGATTGAAATCTATTGAAAAATAATTTGTATTTTACCAAAACAGTTGTAGACACTTTAAGCTCGATTATTTCGAAACAACTTTTTGAAAATGGTTGCAGAGATGAAAATACTCACTGTTATTTTAGCGATAGCTATCGATAGTCGGTAATAGTTAGCGATGGGACTTTTGGTTTGGTTGGTTTAAGCGTGACTGAGTTGCAGCGATAGTCGTCACTTATAAAGTTAAAATAAAATAAAAACGAGAAAGGCAAAGCTAACTTTGTCTGTACCGAAGTTTTGATACACTTTAAATAGCTTGTCACAACGGTTAGCGATTACAATTTTATATGGCAGCTTACAAGAGTAGAGGTAATAGTGACAATTCACGAAAATCTTTTTCAAACGAATTGAAGTCGGTTCCGACATATTAGCAGCGTGCAGTAAAAAGAAGACTCTATGCAAAGTTTCAGCTCGATAGCTCCAAAACTGAGGGACTAGTTCGCGTAGAAACAGACAGACGGACAGACGGACGAACGGACAGACGGACGGACAAAGCTTAATCGACTCAGCTCTTCATGCTGATCAAAAATATATATACTTTATGTGGTCGGAGATGATTCCTTCTATGCGTTGCAAACTTCTGGGCAAAATTATATTACACTTTTCAAGTGTATAATAAAATAAGCCAACAAAACAGGGGAGAGAAGTCTGAGAGAGAGAGAGAGACGCGAGATTCGGTATTGAGAAGCACTTAAGTGTAAGGTCTAAACCCAGAGGGTGGTGGACACCACAGGGAGAAAGAGTGAAGGGCCTAAAGCTCTAAAAGTCTAATGCGTAATCGAATACGTGAATGTACAATAAAATTAGAAACCGAATGTGGAGAGGAAAAACCAAATATTATTTGTTTACCAAATGTAAATGTTGAAAGTCAGGTGGTTAAAAGTTTTCTTAGGGGCAACAACGATCCATATATGGTAGAACTTTTGTAATGATAAGGCGATGGGTTCAAATGTTCGCAGTTGGATGCGATCTTATGATTGATTTTATTCAGATTGAGTCTTCTCTTTTATACAATTTTGACTTGAGTGAAATGGTAAGCTAAATTGAGTCACTTTACTAGGAATAGTCTTTGAGTAGTTTTAAGTTGTTATGAGTTACGTGCAATGCAAGGCAGACCGACTAAGGTAACGGTCCTGCGTTATCAGCGTTTGAGTCAGTTGCTGGTTAACTAGCATAGTGTGTATGCAGTGGAGTGACTCAATTTAACTTTAACAATGCTTAAGCTGGTTACAGTGGTGTTTATAAGTAAACTTATTAGTGCTTATAAATATATCTTAAATTTGTATTAATGTATAATATATAAGGAATCCTACACTTTTTTCCATTTTTAATTCATTTGCCCGAAATGATATTGTGTTCTACTGCCTAAAGATATGCATGGTGGTTCAGAACTTCTAGTCATAGATCAGCCATGCCCAGCCCCATGCTCTTTGGGCACGCTTTGTTTTTGTAATTGCTCCGGAGATAGCAAAGCAATGATAGTATACATGCACGGCACCAAGTATAGGCAAACACAACACATGCAAACAATTACTTGTGTATGCACTGAGTAGAACTAAAACCGTTATTCTTCCCTTCTTTGTATTGGTCTTTGCTCGCGCAATCAAACTGACCAACAACAATTTCAATGATTTTGTTTTTGCATTCGATGTGATTTTGTTGGTGTATTGTCTTCGAGTTTGCAGTTCTCTTCTTGGTATTGGTGTTTTTATTTGTGAGTATTGATGAGAGCTCTGCCGTTTGCTGGATTTGGGCATGCCTGTCATAGATCCTCTGGACCTAATGGGGCGTATGTGGTCAGGTAAAGCTACTGATCCAGCGTGATCCTGGTTTACTGCGTCTCAAGTCGACTCACACCTCCTCGTGGTGACCACCGGAAACAGAGCAATGCATCCGCAACGCTGCTGGCTAACGTGAGCGGCGACCCGCCCTTCCCTACAGGGTATAATATAATATGTATATACGGTTAGTGCGTCGGGTTTGGTACCCAACACCGTAAAAAATCTCCACCAATGAAAACTGCGACTACAATGCCTCGGATATGGACCCCCTCCGACGACGACCCACGCAAACGTTTTAAGGACCACGATTTGAGGATATGCACCTGGAATGTCCGCACCCTCAACAGAGATGATGATGATATCGCCTTGTTGAATGTCCTCAAGAAATACTCATCGGACGTTACTGCACTCCAAGAAATGCGATGGATTGGACATGGGAGCAAGATAATAACGCTACCAAAAGAGAAGTCAGAACAGAAACCACCACCCCCCTGGAAGATATACTACAGCGGGCATGTTTCCAAGCACAAGCACGAGTTTGGGTGCGGCTTCGCAGTGAGTGACAGACTACGCCACTCTGTCATCAGCTTTACACCAGTTGACGAGCGGCTTGCCGCGCTCAGAAAATAAATATTTTAATCTTAGTCTTATCTGTGCACACGCGCCAACAGAAGACAAGAACACCTCGACAAAAAACGAATTCTATGAGCGCCTGGAACAACTATAATCCCTTTATGATTTTGTTTCTAAATGCTAAGGCTTTAATCACATAACTCTGTAGCTTTGACCAGTCCGCGCCGTTGAGGATATTTACTATTTCGTGCGGAAAAAGGGTACATTTTCCGAGTTCCCGCAGAATAGGGCAACCTCCAATGAAATGGATGACATTTTCTTGCTCCCTCCTGTTTCACAGAGGGCAGTTTGTGTCATTTCTCGTGACATTTGGAATAAAATTCAAGTTTAATATTTCACCTCTGGTCATGAAAACACTTCTTATTCCTTCAATGGGAAACTCATCGGAGATATAGTTATTCTCGCCCAGGTCGTAGTGCAGTTGCCTATAGATCAAACGCTCTGAGCTTCTCCGGGATTCTTTAACAAATTTCATCCTATATGCTGCATGCATTTTAATCGTAATATTCCTAGCCCAAATATTCCGTGTTGCGTTACCTTCAAGATTCAATCGAACTCCGTGATCCGTGGCTAGACTGTCCCACTCTCTAAAACATTGCAGTCGCTCTTTTAAAAGGTGCTCTGCCAAAATCCTTGGTACCCTTTTTTTCCTCCATGGATAAAGCTTTTTACATGTAGTCGAAATGCAGGTTAGCTGTATATAAATGAAGAAGCGATAATCCGGTCTCCACATATAGCATCCTGTTCGGTGTGTATTGAGGTAGACGAAAAATTTTCTTAAGAAAGTGTGGGGCGGTGGTCTGCAATGCTGCAGTTCTTAGACTTTGAGGTTGACTTAATCAAAGATGTTAGGCATTCCATATCATCCACTATTTCATCCTGCTTCTTTCTATCGAGCCCTTCCAATATATTATGATATCAAGGGCGTTTGCAGGGGGGCGGAGATTTGTAGTATGCTTTTGTAGGCAAAGAATAACACGCGTTCACTTTCGTTGCTGCAGAAGAACTGATCTTAATTTTGTGCGTTCGGCTGCGCTTAACCTATATTACATTCGTATTAGTGAGTCTGTATACAGTGTGAAGCATGTGTAAAGCTAAGAGTATGTGTGATATATATACAGTATGGGATATGTGGGTATGTACAGCATAGGGTATGTATAGCATAGGGTTTGTACAGCAAAGGGTATGTGGGTATTTATGTACCACCAGAAGTGTTCTTGCTACAATTCGGCCATCCTGACAGGAGAGCTCCTGGTCTCTTATTGTTATAAGCGTTAGTTAATTTACAACTTACGTTTAATTTAACCACGGACGCATATTTGCGACGGCCCACACTCCTTTGTACGGAAGCCTTGACTGTTGAAATCCTTCTACATCCTCCAAAACGTATCTATCATTTCTCAGAACTTTGGTTACCCCATAAGGTCCTTTAAATTTGGAAATTAGTTTCTTAGAAACGCCCGTGTGTGAGTCAAAATTTTTTACCATGACTAAGTCTTCAGCTACATACTTGTGGGCGTCTTGCCGCTTAGCATCAACTAACTGCTTGTTGTACTTTTGGACTTTCGCTTGGTGCTCATCAGCTTCTTCTCTAATTTTGTCTAAATTTCTGGACTCCTGTGTGTTATTCAACTTCTCTAAGTTTTCTTTTAGTGGGTCAAACACTTCCCCTTTTTGTGAGATACCGAATAGCACTTTGCTGGGATGTTCATTAATTGATCTCTGAATCGTATTGTTTAAAGCATATTTAATTGTCTCTAACACAGTATCCCAGTGTTTTCCTTTATCTGGCTCTGTCAGCTTTGCAATCATGGGTCCAAGACTTCTATTCACTCTTTCCACCTGACCATTCGCCTGCGGCGAGCCAGTGGCTATTTTCACGTGCTTAATGTCATTTTCTTCTAAAAATTCTTCGAATTCTTTTGAGGTAAAACAGGTGCCTCGATCAGAAATCACACATTTTGGTCTGCTGTAAGCTCGGAAATAATCATTAAGAGCTGTTATAGCTTCTTTTGTACAAACTTCGTGAAACCGTCTATAATTACTAGCACGTGCTTGTTTGATCTGCTCTTGTCTACCGGTCCAAAATGGTCTATGTGGACGACGTCAAACGGGACTTTTTCTTTTGGAATATTATGTAGAAATCCTTCGTCTTTTCCACTTTTTGCTGAATAGGCAAGGCACTTGAGGCAATTGTCAATGTGTTTCTTAGCTTTCGGCCTAATTCCTGGAAACCAGGAAACCATCTCGTCATGATACTTGTATAACACGTGGTCCTCCATTTCTTCGGGCACATAAAATAAGATTGTTCCCTTATCCCGTTTCTTATATATGACTCCATTCCGCATTTCAAAATTTTTTTGTTCTGATTCCTGTAACTTTTGGCGCAACTTTCTTATACCCGGATATTTACTTTGGAAAATTTTAAATTTTCCTCAAACGAGTTTGAATCAACTGTCAAAATGAAAGTGTGCCTACTTAGAGCATCAACGAGTTGCATGCGTTTTCCCGCCCGATGCTCCAGTTTGAAATCATAATTCTGTAGTGTAAGTGCCCAGCGGGCTATTCTCGGACATAAATCTTTTTTGCTGAGTGCCATTGTGAAGGCACTGCAGTCCGTTACTATTTTAAACTGTATTCCTTGCAGATATATTCTGAAACGCTGTAGTGCATATATTATTGCTAGGGTTTCTAGCTCAAAACTGTGATATTTGGACTCAACTTCAGTCGTCCGCTTCGAGAAATAGAATACAGGGTGTAACTTGCCGTCACTCTTCTTTTGCATAAGAATTGAGCCGAATCCTAACGCACTGGCATCGCAGTGAAGCTCAGTTGGGTAATTGGGATTATATATCGCAAGTATCGGGGCCTCGAGCAAATTGTTTTTTAGCATTTCGAAACATTCAAGTTCTTTTTCACCAAAACTGAATTTTTTGTCTTTTCTCACCAAATCGTACAATGGTTTTGCCTTTGTTGAAAAGTCTTTCACGAATCTTCTGAAGTATGAGCAAAGACCTAGGAAGCTTTGTACGTCGTGTGTCTTTGCTGGTATAGGGAAGTCTTTTACTGCCAGCAGTCCTTTTGTATCTGGTTTTATACCTGATCCTGATATCAGGTATCCCAAGTATTGTACTTCATTTTGAAGAAACTCACATTTGTCTAACCTCAATTCAAGCTCGTTTGCTACTAGCCTTTTAAATACTTCCGTCAATATTTCAAGGAGACTCTCACTATCTTCAGTCGCAATCTGTGTCGTCCATGTAAATCGCTAAGTAAATATTTTTTACGAATCTGAATCGCGGGGCATTCAAAAAATCACCTGTACTACTCCAACCAGCTAACGACGTATCATTATAATAATTATTAAAGTAGTTAAAGATACTAAAGGTGCTAGTTGAAATACAATAAACAAATACAGTGTTAACAGCGGAAACAAACCCGCGTCGCCTAGCAAAACACAACAAACTCAAATCCGCAAAAGCGAACTGTGCGTAAAACATTTAACAAAAATCTTCAAACAAATGTACAAACAGTGTTTTTGCGAATTATTGTGAAATACACACGGGCACACACATGCAGCAGCGACACATACGCTCACACACGCATCCAACACGCCCGCAAACATGCCTACGGCGTCTGCACTTACATCCTGCGATCGCCGCGGAAGCTGCACTCCAACCAGGACTAGCGCATTCGCATCCTGCATTCCTGAGGTTTTGCTGATGGAATTTCTTCAAAAATTGTGAAATTTCGACCGAGACGTACACATATGAGCACGACAACGGCGACACACAGACGCAAACTTTCACACAAACGCAAACGCGCCAACTGCAACAGCTACAACAACAGGATGCTTTTCGAACGGCAACGCGCAGTCCTCTGTGCCCCATTGGTGCACACCTTATCCACGACACGCCCAACGCAGCAACCTGCACAACCTCAGTCCTACATTGGCGCTCAGTAGCAATCGCTGGCCCACTGCGTCACACCACGGACTTTATCGCACCAGCATCATCATCTTGTGGCCAACAACTGGACTACGGATGAATGCTCGGATCTCGACAACTGCGGCACCCACTACAGCGGCCGCCACCATACAAATGTGATGCCAACATTTTCTTCCAATTTTACACGATTTCACAATGCACGCAATCGACTCTGCACCTACACGTAACTGATCTCACGTTGGTCAAGCATCCCACCAATTTATCAGATCTTACATTGTATGCAGCCGACCCTGCACGTACATTTTCTCGATCGCACGTTGGTTAGACATTCACCAATTCCGCCGATTTCCATTGTACGCAGCCTGCCAGACGATCGTTCCCAGCAATGAAAGTACGTCGCGCAGCTAAACTTGGCTCTTCATCGCATCCTTTATCATCGCCGATGTTTATGCCCATACCAGATCGCCCACAAGCAACCTGCTTCAACTCGAGACGCTCTTTGTTTGGCAATTGATGCCAGCCTGAGTCTACTCACAAGTTCTCGATCTCAACACAAAGTCCACAACGCGTGGCAAGCGAAAGTCCACAACGAGTGGCAATCAAAGTCCACAACGCGTGGCAGACGAAAGTCCTCGATGTGAGGCAACCTCAACTCGAACATCTTGATTATCGACGCACATTCGAAGCAACGGCCTTAACAAGAGATAACCATCGACACAACTATGTAAATCTGTACTCTGTGCACATGCTCAGTACTACGGATACAGGCAGACTATGCAGCCCCGGCCTGGTCACCGGCTATCAGCGAGACGCAATGGGGAAATCTGCAGAGGGCCCAAAACGCCGCTCTAAGAACGGTCACTGGATGTCATTCCATGACCCATGAGGACCACCTCCATGAGGAAGTACAAATGCTAGGAGTGAAGGCCCACTGCAGTATGCTGGACAAGCAATTCCTAGCCAGCAGCCTTGTGGAAGAGCACGCGAACCATCGCTCGCTCCAGATCACTCTCCCCTCACGCACCAGTAGACAAGATGTCCGCACCTTCATGCCGGAGATCAGACAGATGACCAACCATGCCACCAACCTGTCGATCTCCGATGCTCTGAGTGTGAGAGAGGACATTCACAAAAGGACAGTTCAAATAGCGATCAATGGGCTCAAGAGCAACGTAGTGCTTGGTGGTCGCCCACCACCCATCAGCGACACGGAGAAACAGCTGCCCAGAACCACGCGCACGACCCTTGCCCAACTCAGGTCAGGATACTCCTGCTTCCTAAACAGCTACCTCACCAGAATCAACCCCGAGGTAGCAGATGAGTGCCCTGACTGCAAAGGAAGCCCACACGACACCAAACACCTTTTCAACTGTCCCAACGCTCCCACCAACCTGACCGCTGAAGACCTTTGGACGCACCCCATCGAGTGCGCAGCCTTTTTAGGGCTAGCCCTTGATGATTCGACATCCACTCTATCCACTATATAATCCCACTCTCTTTACTTCCCCACCTTTCAAATTCACTTCCCACCTCTAACATACTTTCTTTCTCTCTTATTCCCTTGTACAACCCGAAAAACGAAGCCGCTACAACAACAACAACGCGAGCTTACCCTCGACATAAATTCTACTCCAACGAATCTTCACAGCAAGACACAGTTGTTCTGCGACAAATTGCAGCTCCTGTCAAGAAACCGTTGGAGCAACCCTGCCCCGACCCTCACAGATCTCAGTGCTATCGTCGTCTACGGTAGAGCATCGCCAGCACCAACGACTACACGTCAACGGTAGACATCGCCACCACCAACGATGACGTCAGCAGTAGAGGATCGCCCCAGACAACTTCGTAAGGTTAGATTCGCTTCCGACCTGGTCACTGGGGAGGGAGTAGCTGTGGCATCCCCGATGAGTTCCCTTACGCGATAGCTGGAGCCACCTATCGATATTCATCGCACGCCTTCGAGATGAAGTTTGTTCCATCGCTGACGACGAGTCTCTCCCGCGAATTCTGCCAACGTCGCTTCGATCATATTCAGTTTATTGTATTTAGCAAGTAATATTATTATTTAATAAAGTTAGTTATAACGATAACTAAACTTTGCCAAGCGTCGGCGCCATCTGTTGTTTAACGGCGGTACTTAGCCAAGCGTCGGCGCCGTCTGTTGTTCAACAGCGGTACTAAACCAAGCGTCGGCGCCATCTGTTGTTTAACGGCGGTACAAGAAACGAAATGGAATTGGGCGCTAGCCAAATTGAAACAACATTATCGAAATAGGCAAAGTATCGAGAAGCTGTCGAGTATAAGTAGAAGAGCTTTCAGAAGCTTAGGGAGCTTGCGTTTCTTGCTGACCTGGGAGTGTAAGAACGAGACAATCATATATGTATATCTAAACAGACCAATCCCGTGCATCCGCTAAAACAAGACACACCTCCGCGCAAATCAATAAAATTTCGCAGAAAAGTCAACAGATTTGCTTTGCCATCCAGTTGTTAACCTGATTAAATAGAAATAAGAGCTCAGGATCCATGCCCCAACAATGTCCTAAACTTTGAGGGCTAGACTATTCTAGTTTATTGTACATTGGGACTAGTAGTTAAGGCTTAATATTAATAAAACTTATTATTTATTAGTAATTAGTAATAGGTGGGTGAAATTAATATGCATACACGGCCAATTGTGGCCAGACGTTATTCTGAGATTTTGTTCTTTCATTCAATCGTTACTCGCGTTATTCATCCTTAAGCTGGGTGTTCTCGCTTCAATTTCTCATCATAGTCGCTCATTTAGTGTAATGGTCAAACTGAGAAGCTTAAAATCGTTTGGATAATATGAGAAATAGCCAATCTGAGTTTGTCAGAAGGAGTAAAGTAAAAGCTCGGAAAGGGCGGGGGCACGAGGCACGACCACACCCAATAAATTTTAAAATTGTCCAGATGTTTGTAACACATAGAACAAAGCATCTCCGACCATATAAAGTACATATATACTCTGTTGATCAGCATGGTATAGCCATGTCCGTCTGCAGGTAAATTTTTTTTGAAGTCGCGCGTGAATAAGAGTTTATAAGTGAGTATTCACAATAAATATTGCAAATCTGTGTACGCCACTGACTGTGAGTGCACAGTGGTCTTTTTTTGGCCAACTCATATTAGCTTTAAAAAAAACATATTCAAAATTAGTGGCAACACTGGTTTTTTGACGGGCTGTTGAAGTCAGCTGTTTGTGTGCCACGTGTTTTTTGTGAAATGGGTGCGTCTGTTTAAAAAGTTAAAAGCAAAACAAGTAAGAGTGTTGCGGTCGAGTGCCCCGACAGCAAAATACCCTGTAACAAGTAATGTGGCTTTGAATTCCTTTTATTTTAAAACTTATATGAATAAATGGGGAGGCGGACTTGCATACCTTCGGCGTTTTGCTCGGATCTTATATCCTATTAAATGCATATTAAACTAATAATTTAATGCTGAAAAATATAATTAAAGAAGTATTTAAGAAAAGTTCAGGATCAGCTGCCCCCACCTTTTCGGAAAGCTGGCTACGCCCTTGGATCTTATTATGGTATACAGAATAGATAGATATTGGGCCTAACATAATATATATTAAGTCACTAGGTTCAAACTTAAAAATTGTGGCCCTTACGGTTTTTCGAGAAAGAGGAGGAATTTTCCAAATCTGAAGGATACAACAAACATGCAAAAATATGTGACTACCTCTTATAGTCTGTAAGATCAATCAGAGAAAGAGACAGTTTTTCGCTGTTAAAAGATGGAGGAGGGGGAATTTTCCTAATCTGAAACAAACTCTATGTGGGTACAATATATACCTACATACAGTGGTGGACAAACGTCCTAAAATTTTGAAATTTGTATCGAATACTGGTATAAAAGTAAGCTTTCAATAAAACATAAGTAGTACACAATCAGTTCAATCAGTTAAATCAATTAGAAAATATTAATCAAAATGTGCAAATGGGGGTGGACATAAGTATGTTGACAACAATTCCAAATCAATTTATTCTCAGCACAGATCCTAAAATGGCTATAGATTGATTGTTTCTAGACAAGTTTGCATAAAAAGTGAATTCGTGCCTAAATTGAAGATATTACTCGAGAGAGAGATGCAATTTATTTTTCGCTTGGTAGCGTCAAACTCAAATATAGTTTTGTAAGTCGTATTTAGAGCTATAAATAAGAGTACGACCCAAATTCCAGT
This sequence comes from Lordiphosa stackelbergi, assembly GCA_018904235.1. Lineage (NCBI taxonomy): Eukaryota > Metazoa > Arthropoda > Insecta > Diptera > Drosophilidae > Lordiphosa > Lordiphosa stackelbergi. Next base: position 130,373 of record JAEIFU010000332.1, on the reverse strand, counting down.
TCAAAAGCGTATAATACAACAAAGTTGGAGCAAATCGGACAGATCAGTTAAATGGCAGCTATATGAAAAATTATGCCGAATCGAACCATATTTGATAAGACGCTAAAGAAGTTTAAAATACGTGCTCAAAGCGAATTTCAGTTCAATATCCTCAAAACCAACGAAGTTGGTGCATAACAGACGGGTCGGTTATATTTCAGCTATATCGAATAGGGGTCCAAACCGAACAAGATTTTGTAAGTCGTTTTATGAGCTAAAAATACAAGTACAATCCGAATTTCAGTTCAATAGTGTGAGAAACAACAAAGTTAAAGCAATCGGCCAGATTGGTTATTTGGCAGCTTTATCGTCTAAATTCATAATTCTTTTAAACATTTTCATTTAAAATAAACTGTAATTTAAGAACAAATTTGAAGTTAAATGTTACATTAAATGTACTTAAAACATCCCAATAATTTTTTATGTCCAATGAATACTTTATACCAAGCATTACTTTCGCTTGAAGCAGATCTGGTGTATTTATGCAACATATTCTTTTTATACCCTGTTCTCAATAAAAATGGGAAAAAGGGGATCATGAAGTTGTGCAAATGTATGTAACAGCCAGAAGGAAGCACCTCCGACCCCATAAAGAATATATATTCTTGATCAGCACCAACAGCCGAGTCGATTTAGCCATGTCCGTCTGTCCGTCTGTCTGTATGAACGCGTCTATCTCAGAGACTGTAACCTAGTGTAAGTCATACATATTCAGTAAGGCCCAATATCTGTCTATTATATATACCACTATAAGATCCGAGTAAAAACACCGACGATATGAAAGTGCGCCTCCCCATTTATTCAAATAAATTTTAAAATAAAAGGAATTCAAAGCTATAGGAACCACATTACTTGGAACAGGGTATTTTGTTGTCGGGGCACTCGACCGCAACACTCTTACTTGTTTCTTATTAAAAGTGTAAAAACGAAAAATGGCCAAAACAAAATAGAAGTGTATTTTTTATTTTCACTTTTCTATCAAATAAAAAAATAGAGGAAGGCCAACTTTGGCTCGACCGAAGTTTATATACCCTTGGAGCATGATATATTCCTGCCAGTTCTTTATACGGCAGCTATACGATATATTCATCCGATTTTGATTAAATTCTTCAAAATTGTGTTGAGACAAATAATATTTATAATTGAAACGTACAAAGACGCTAGCATTGAAAACAAAAATGTTTTTCTCACTAAAACCATTTTTTCGACCGATCATTCCTATGGCAGCTATATGCTATAGTCATCCGATTTGGATCAGACTTGACAGAATTGTGTGTTAGCATATCACATTGATCAGTAACGAGTTTGGGAGCGATAGCATTGACAAAAAAAAAGTTTTTCATACTAACACTTTTTTCAGACCTATCTTTTGTATGGCAGCTATACTATATAGTTGGCCGATTTTCATAAAACTTGTTGAAATTATGTGAAAGCATAAGAAACTTACAATAATATATTTATACCAAAAAGACTTCGAGCAAAGTTTGGTTACGATAGCTTTAAAACTGACGGAGGAGATAGCATAGAAACAGACGGACGGACAGGCGGACGGACAGACGGACACACAGACATGGCTATATCAACTCAGCTCGTCACGCTGATCAAGAATATATACTTTATGTGGTCGGAGATGCTTCCTTTCATGCGTTACAAACATCTGGACAATTTCAATATACCCTCTCCAAGGGTATAAACACTGCATCGAAATCGGAGTCGGTGCCATATAAAGGGTTAAGTAGAAAAAGTAAAAATAGTTTTTTTTTGTATTTTTTAATATTTTTCCTAGACGATTGAAAAAGAAATTTCCTGGGTTTTTAAGCAAAAAATCTATTTTTTTATTAAATATTTATGTTCGTTGCATTAAAACTGCTAAACTAATTTGAAAATGTTCTATGCGAATATTGGCAATTCAATTACTTTTCGATTCATATCTTGCTTCTTCTTCTAGTTCCGATCCCGTGTGGGACATAGGGCATCAACCACTCCTCTCTTCCAACGAACTCTGTTGTTGGCCGTAGCTTTCAGTTCTCTCCAGGTCTTCCCGATGCTTTCCGCTTCTCTACCAACAGTCCTCCTCCAAGTTTCTTTGGGTCTGCCTGGTGTCCGGCCTAATCCATCCAGTGGATTCCACTCCATTGCCTTCTTGGCGATATTGCTCTCACTTTTACGCAATGTATGCCCTATCCAGCTCCATTTCAATCTGCGTATTATGGTGTCGACACTCTCCATGCCTGCGTCGGATATTTTGTATTTTCTGGCCTGACAGAATACGGAACTCCGAGCTATTAAAACGCGCAAATATGGAGAGTGTCGACACCATATCTTGCTTAGCTTCACCTAACGTTTCTATATTGAGATATGGCTTAAAATGTAGGTGTACCTACCCAAAAAATTAAAAATATCATATTTAACCCTAGGAGGTTCAGGGATTTTTTGGCGCTAAATGGCTTAACCAGGTCTGCGCAGACCTATATGGGAATTATATGGGAATACATAGGCAGATATCCTAATAATGTGTGTAAATGTGATTAATGCTGGGAAAAACGCCCGGTGAACAATAAAAACATACTTTTACGCTTAAGCTAATAATATATCCTTTGTTATTAAGCATAAATAGGAAAGTTAAGCCTACGACCGGCATTCAATGCACGTGTATCTGGCTTGTGAATGTTTTGACAAACCGGGTTTTGGCGAAACATGCATCGAAGACGCGTTTTTCGTTGCCGTTTATCAATTTTATAGCACAGCGAACACGATGGTCGATCATCTATCGGTGGACCTGTAGCTACCTGCGAAATACGTTGATTAATTGAGTTTAGAATTTGAATACATTAAAAGAAATGTTTTCCTTCCTCTACATCGAATAACGCCATTGCCTGTTTGACGCGTTGAATAATAGGATGCGATGCTCTCTGCTCCATGTGAGCGTGTGAATACCAGCTGTTCTGCCAATTCCATAAGGAAGACTCGTCTCCGGTCGATCCACTTGACATGCCCCAATTTGTCATGAATGACAAATGCAGCCAAGCCCGCCACGTCCAACATATTAAAAAACAGAGCTAGAGGCCTTCGGTTTGTGCCCCGTTTGCATGTATAGCCGCCAACCGTCTGATCCAGGGTGTCCACTCCGGACTTATACATATTGTAGTCCAGAATTTGAAATGGCTTCTTCGATGACTTCGATAAGTCGACGGTGCTATTATAATGCTCGGTAGAGATGAGAACCACAGTTTTTTTCTTTTTGGCACGTATGAGCATAGCGAGATTTTATTATTGTGATAACCAAATTCTGTGCTAAATACATCTCGACTTGGATCCAACATCTCCTTCGGTATGCAGGCTTTGTTTTTGCGCATGGTGCCTACATATGCCAATCGTTTTGTCATTAAAACCGCGGCCAAGTCATAGGACGAGAAGAAATTATCGGCATATACTGTTCGTCCAGAACCGGCGTATTTTCGACCAATTTCAGAACATTGTTCTCTCCTCGACTTACCGCACGCTCTTCACTGCCTGTTTTCCAACATATATTAATCCTTTCAGTGGGTAGTTGGAATGGGCATCACACATCCACCAGATTTTTATTCCGTATTTGTAAGGTTTCGACGTTATATACTGTGTGAAGAGCGCACGGCCTCGGTACGGTAGCAATTGCTCGTCAATAGTTATCTGAGCACCCGGGACATATGGTCGCTTCAAGTTCTTTATAAGCATGTTCAAAATATCGTCGATGGCTGCCGACTTGCTTTTTAATAGTCGAGCGGGTCTCGTTTTGCCGTTATCAAATCCAGTATATTTTAGAATGATTTTATATCGGTGCGCAGACATCGTCGCCCTGAAGGTAGGGTTTCCGTTGCGGCCCCACAACTCAAGGACAGGCTGACTGTTTGACCAAAGCTTGCCATCCTTTGAACGGTATTTTATAATTGAGCCTGGCGAGCGTTGTTCTTTGCTCATGTCGACAGCTTCAAGCGCTTCAAGCGGTGGCAGTTGCAGCGACTTCATAGAAATCTTCTAAATTATCATCATCGTCATATGGATTTTCAGCTTCTATGACGATGTCTGTCTCAGCATCGGAAGCCGCATCTTTAAGGGGAGTAAAAAATAAGGAGGATTGGTGTCGTCGTCTTCGAATGACTCGAGATTTTCGGCCTCTTCATCAGTACTGGCCAAACATTCGGCTAATCTTTTTTTAGATTTGATTCCTCTCTTCTTCTGATAAATATTGATATCTTCTGGTGCGATTCACCACGTGCAACACATCATCATCATCAAAACTTGATGCTGATGCCATTTTTTATGGAAAACCCACAAATAATTTCACTTTAGTTCACAAAATCGCATTCATATTACACATAGGTCTACACAGACCTGCTTGTACCGTTTGTGACTTATATTTTGAAAACTCGAATATAACCGAATACAAACACATAATCGGTTTGACTTCGACCTCGTTGAGTTCTCAATACCCGCTTCTAGAAAGTCATTGACGGATTTGTCTCTAACATCCAAAACAAAAAAGTTATACACACTTGTATATGAAAAAGGTCTGCACAGACCTGGTTGAACCTCCTAGGGTTAAACGAGAGCGTAAGTTGAAGTCGGCTCTAACCGACTTCGATTTACCCATTTTATCATGCACACAAAAAAACCCTTTCACAACCAACGCCTTACAATCTTAGAGAGAGAGAGAGAGAGTGATAGAGAGAGAGAGAGAGAGAGAGAGAGATAGAGAAACTTAGAGATGAGCGCAGCAGCAGCACTGCATTCAGCTCCTACTCTACTTCTAAATATAGTCGGGCTTGACCGACTTTCTCACTTTTTTTAGTTTTGTAGTCACTAGTACTTCGTACCTAACCTCATTAGCTAATAACACATTCAACTTTGATACCAACGAGACCCACCAAATTTAAAAGCTACTTATAATAGCAACGAGAAGGCCACGCTAACTTCGTCTTTGCCGAAGTTTTTATACCCTTGCAAATGTTTGCATTAAAACAAACAATTTTTGTAAATAAAACCGAGTTATCCGATTTTGACCAAAATTTCCAAATCTTTGTAAAAGCGCATAATATTAATAATAGCTGAAGTGGGACACGTTAACATTAAAAACAAAACAATTTTTCTCATTAAAACCCACTTTTCGACCGATAGTTCCTATGGCAGCTGTAAGATATAATCATCCGATCCGGTCGGTTCCGACATATTAGCAGTGTGCACTAAAAAGAAGACTCTGTGCAAAGTTTCAGCTCGATAGCTTTAAAACTGAAAGACAAGCTCGCTTAGAAACAGACAGACAGACGGGCAGACGGGCAGACGGACAGACAGACAGACAGACGGACGGACAAAGCTTAATCTACTCAGCTCGTCGTCCTGATCAAGAATATATATAGTTTATAGGGTCGGAAATGAACATTTCAAGGCGTTGCAAACTTCTGGGCAAAATTATAATACCTTTTGCGAGGGTATAAAAACGAGAGCGTAAGTTAAAGTCGGCTTCGATATACCCGTTACTCATGAAAAGAAATGTTAAACAGCGTTCCTGCGTTCCAGAGGGTGAACATCCGAAAAGTATGCAAAAATTTTAAAACTTCACTATTTATTATCCGATCTTGATGTAAGTTTCAGGGATTATAGATATTGCTTATATAAATTTGAGTTATAAACTTGAACTCGATATCTTAAAAAATGTGGGAGTTATTTGACATTTTCTATTGTGGGGGCGGTGGTGGGCGTGGCAAAAACTTGATCTGCGTGCAGAGAATAGAAGTCTGCACGTCAAGTTTGGTGTCTCTAGCTCTTCTAGTCTCTGTGATCTAGGTGTTCATACAGACAGACGGACGGACAGACGGACAAGGCTATATCCACTCAGCTGTTGATGCTGATCAAGAATATATATACTTTATATGGTCGGAAACGATTCCTTCTGCCTGTTACATACACTTGCACGACTTTAGTATACCCTTTTTACTCTACGAGTAACAGGTATAAAAACCCTGGCTCGGTTTGGTCTGATTGGCTAAGGTTTTTTTTACTCTGTACACACGGTACACAGAGTATAATAAGTTTGTGCTAATGTATGTAACAGGGAGAAGGAATCATTTCCGACCCCATCAAGTATATATGTTCTTGATCAGCATCAACAGCCGAGTCGATATAAAGGGTGATTTTTAAGCTATTATCTACACTTGTTTATAACAGCTCACGCACGTTTCGTGTTTTGTTTCACTGTCAAACATATTCAGTTTGGTCTATAATTCAACCATGAATCGTCTTACAAACGAACAACGCTTGCAAATTATTGAATTTTATTATCAAAATTTTATTATCAAAATGCGTACTCTGTTAAGAAAGTTCATCGCGCGCTTCTTCCATTTTATGGTCAGTTTAATCGACCCACTGAAGCGGCTATTCGGGCTATTGTGACTAAATTTCGCACCAAATTTACATTGTTGGACATTAAACCACCAACACGCTTACGTAGAGTGCGAACTGAAGAAAATATCGTGGCTGTATCGGCCAGTATTAATGATGATCATCAATTTTCGATTCGTCGCCGTTCGCAGCAATTGGTCCTCTGTTACTCAACATCGTGGAAAATTTTGCGGAAGGATTTAGGTGTGAATCCTTTCAAAATACAGCTGGTGCAAGAATTGAAGCCGAACGACCTACAGCAACGTAGAATTTTTGGTGAATGGGCTCTTGGAAAGTTGGCAAAAGATCCACTTTTTTACCGAAAAATTGTGTTCAGCGACGAAACCCATTTTTGGCTCAATGGGTACGTAAATAAGCAGAATTGTCGATTTTGGAGTGAATATCAGCCAGAAGCATTGGCAGAGCTACCAATGCATCCAGAACAAGTCACAGTTTGGTGCGGTTTATGGGCTGGGCAAATTTGGACCGTACTTCTTCAAAGATGATGCGAATCGTAACGTAACTGTGAATGGTCAGCGCTACCATGAGAGCTTGACTTGCGTGACATGTGGTTTCAACAAGACGGTGCCACATGCCACACAGCACGCGCAACAATGGACTTATTGAGCGGCGAGTTCGGTGAACATTTTATTTCACGTTCGGGACGGGTCAATTGGCCGCGATTTAACGCCTTTAGACTATTTTTTGTGAGGCTATGTTAAAGCTCACGTCTATACAGACAAGCCCGCTTCAATTGACGCATTGGAAGACAACCTTGAAGCATTTATTCGTGAGATACCGGCCGAAATGTTGAAGAGAGTATGCCAAAATTGGACTAAACGGATGGACCATTTGAGGCGCAGTCACGGTCAACATTTGCATGAAATAATCTTCAAACATTAAATTATATGGACCGTTCTATCGATTCAAATAAAGATTTCATGCATTTTTCTGAATTTTATTGGTTTTTTTGTTTTAAACTTTCCTATAGCTCTTAAAAAATCTTCCTTTATTTGGCTATGGTTCCATAGGAACCATCGGGATCTAGAGAAAATTGAAAATGAGAAAAACTTTTTCGTGTTTAATGTTTTAACTCGGCAAATACTATTATTATATGCTTTCACACTGATTTGCAAATTTTGGTCAATATCGGATGACTATATCTTGTAGCATTATAGAATACAAACACGATATTCTAACTTCGAAACATATTATAAATCTTACGTTAAAATCCCAACTAGAAGATATAAACAAATAGCAAACTCGATATACAAATAACTACAGAAAATGAATTAATGAAAAAACTACAATATAAGTTATTTTAGGAGTAACAGTAAATTGTAATGTACTTTAGAATTAGGGTTTCTGAATTACCAATAAAAAAAGAAAACTCTAAAAAAAAAAAAAAATATCTTGTAGCTGCCGTAGGCAAATGGTTTTTAGTTGGAATAATTGTTGATTTTATTGCTAGAGTTCTTAAACTCTGATATTACAAAACATTTGAAAGGGTATAAAAACTTCGGCTCAGACGAAGTTAGCTTGGCCTTCTCGTTTTACACAACTTTAGGCCACTATGTACCTACACTAATCATTCACCCAATGCTTCAATCGATCTTTTCGTTAATAACGCACGAAAGTTTGAAGTCGAGATCAAATTGTCTTCTCGAAGTCGAGCAGTTTTCGTTTTGAAAAAGCAAAAAGAAAATAATCTAATTTGAATCCGAATTTAGTCTCGCCAATTCGTGCTAGATTCCTCTCTAATGTGTAAAAATTTGACGTAATTTTGTATGGGAGGTGAGTGTGGGCGTGGTCCCAATTCGGCCATCTTCAAACTCAGACCTACATCGAGGTTAGGTACGAATTTCTAGTGACTTCAGGTACTTGGGTTTTTAATTGCACAAATTTTGTATTTAGTTGGTTTCCGCCGACTTCGGGAGACATATTAATATTAGGTCTTGGTTTTCCCACCCTCGTATCTCGAATCCTTCACCAAAACTGCCTAAAAGACGTCGTATCATCAACTAGTGTGAAGTAGTATGTCCTCTTACCCGTTTTGCACTGCTTCCACTTTTGGTACGCATTGCCATTAGGACTTTAACTTCATCATTAAACCACGGCTTTTGGCTTGTCTTTACAATTTTCCGCTTTTTGGGTACACATTTATATAAAAGTTATTCAAAATTAGACTGAAAGCGGGTTAACTGAGAGTAGACATTAGGAGCAAAGTAAAAGATATTCCACGAGTTTAACTCTGAGTCAAGCTGTAGTTGCCACTTGTCATATATCTCTACGGAGATTCTCTGACGACACAACATTTGCTTAGTCAAATAAAATCCCCGCAAATTTACAGTCCAAAGTAAAAATTTGTTGATAGTGAAAGTCAACAGACCAAACAGTTGGTTAGTTGATTAGCATCAGTTGCCATTCCAAGACAGGTTACCCCATTTCTCACCAATCACCAATTCAAAGTAAATTGAGGGTCGGTCTGGGCACTGGGATTAAATTATGGCAGCATATGTAAGTTTTGTGTGCAAAAGAGCTGAATTAGGTAAGCGAATGTAAACTTATTCCTATTCATAAATTTGTACTCGCTCAGCGGGCATGCCGAAGGGGCGAGACAAGTGCGCAAAATCCCAAGCTGAATTTGATACACTAAAAATATGCATATCAATAGGGTTAGGGTGGCAGTCCCCCATCCCCACAACCTTGAGAAGTTTCAATGCTGTTATCTTAATTCCCAGATAAAGCCTCTGCCGCAACTTTAAAGAATTCCTCTGGCCGCGACGACAATGTGCTTTGGCACATTTGTCCCACACCCATCGAGATTTATCTGAGAAATTCTTATCACATGTCAATTTAGTTCCAGTCGACGAGCTGAACAAGAGGCCGCGCACACAAAACGCAAAGCCAAACGGGGGATCAGCTGTTATTTTTCACAAATGCGGTTCGTTCGACTCGAAAATTAATGGCACAAAATGAAATGTGGAAAGTGATGCTGTCAACAACACTTGTTGGATTAAAGGCACAATGCGACCGAGAATACGACAAAGGAACGGCGGCGACGGCGACAGCGTGCGTACCGCATTTTTCAGTAGCGCAAAAATCAACATTGCTCCAAATGCCACGGATAGAGGGAAACCAGCAGCAGGTATACCAATGCCAAGCTCGCACTTCGGCAAGCACTTTAGTGAAATCATCGGGAATCAGTTCACCTTTGCACTTGCGCGTTTTACAACGGCTTTCGCATGGACTCCACAAAGGATAAATCGTTTGGTGGTGGATGCTGGCAAATATCTAAATTATCGGGAATCGACTTTAATGCTGTGCAACCAACCGGAATCGACATAAAATATACTGTCCAGTCGAATTAATAATTGGGTCTGTAACAAGTCGCAATCCCTGCGCAGATTTCCTCAATTCAAAAGCGGCTAATGACAAGCCAGATAGCAGTCGACCGATCGAGATCTCTGAAACGTTGTTATTCCATATTAGGGAACAGCGCAGCCACATTTCGGTTGGACTTGCTTTGTTCGATGCGATTTTACAGCGAAGATAGAAGAAGAAAGTAAAAGAGACAATGACAAACTCTACTGATCGATATTCAAGAAGCTGGTCAAGACTCGCAAAAGTACCGCTCCACTCACAAATAGAAATTGTCTCTCGGCTTTAAACCTATGGATTTCAAATAACTGCTCGCTAAAATGGAACTGCTACCGATCGAATGATTGTATCTTCCTTCTATGCATTATAAACATCGGACAATTTAAGCAAGTAAGTATTTCACACCATATAAAGTATATAGCCGGGTGTATCCCGGCGATAAGTGTGCTGGCCTGCTGAGCGGGAGGCGTGGGTTCAATCCCGCCTCGGACCATCTAATAAAAAAGTTTTTTTCCTTTCTACTACTATTCCTAACGAGCTATGAAAAAGCTTTTCAAACATTGCCGTTCGTATTCGGAGTTAAACTGTAGGTCCCTTTCTCAAGTGCGAAAAATTTATAAGCACACACGCCAAGCTTGGCTTGGCCCTTTGGGGCTGTATAGCCAATTCTACATATAAGAAAGAATATATATTCTTGATCAACAGCCGAGTCGAAATAGCCCTGTCCGACCCTCTGTCTGTAAAAACACCTAAATCTAAGAGACTAGAAGAGCTAGAGCAACCAAACTTGTCTGCAAGCAGATCAAGATTGTTTCCAATTCTTTCCACACCCACTCTCGCCCCCACAATAAAAAATGTTGCATAACTCCCATAATTTTGAAGACATCGATCTCAAATTTAAAACTTACATATTAGCAATTTCTATAATCCCTCAAAGTTTTTATGAAGATCGCATAATAAACAGCCGAGTTTAAAATGTTGCAACTCAGGAACACAGAAAGGCTATTGCAAAGTAACGTGTATATCGAAGTCGGTCAGGACCGACTTTAACTTACACTCTCGTTGATGATGGCGTGCTCAAATTTAGAAGTAAATCAATTCAATGAAATCTGAAATCAATAAAATCTGACATCTTTTATATGGGTCATTCTTTTTCAAATCGGACGGTGTCAAAATTCAACATTTTTATACCCTGTTCTCATTAAAAATGGGAAAAAGGGGATCATGAAGTTGTGCAAATGTATGTAACAGCCAGAAGGAAGCACCTCCGACCCCATAAAGTATATATATTCTTGATCAGCATCAACAGCCGAGTCGATTTAGCCATGTCCGTCCGTCCGTCTGTCTGTCTGTATGAAGGCGTCGATCTCAGAGACTTTAACAGATAGAGCCACAATTTTTGGCATGTATGTAGGTGTATACTGTACCCACATCGAGTTTGGTTCAGATTTGGAAAATTCCTCCTTCTCCATCTTTTATCAGCGAAAAACTGTCTTTCTCTCCTTATAAACGCGTGGATCTCACAGACTATAAGAGGTGGAGCCACCAATTTTTGCATGTTTGAAGGTGTATACTGTACCCACATCAAGTTGGTTTCAGATTTGGAAAATTCCACCTCCTCCATCTTTTAGCAGCGAAAAACTGTCACTCTCTCCGTATGAACGCGTTGATCTCAGAGACTATAAGAGGTAGAGCAGGTGTATATCGTACCCAAATCAAGTTTGCTTCAGATTTGGCAAATTCCTCTTCCTTCTCCTTCTAACCGCGAAAAACTGTCAGAGCTAAAATTTTTAAGTTTTAACCTAATGATTGAATATATATTCTATTCTGTATACCACTATAAGATCCGAGCAAAAACACCGAAGATATGAAAGTGCGCCTCCCCAATTATTCAAATAAATTTTAAAATAAAAGGAGTTCAAAGCCATAGGAACCACATTACCTGGAACAGGGTATTTTGCTGTCGGGGCACTCGACCGCAACACTCTTACTTGTTTGTTTTAATAAAGAAAAAACCGAAATTAGATCTCTATACTCCCACCGAAACGTGATTTGCGGTTTTGCTAAAATGGGTTTTAGTAATAACGAGAAGGCCAAGCTAACTTCGTCTTTGCCGAAGTTTTTATACCCTTGCAAATGTTTAAATACATCAGAGTTTCGGAACGCCAGCATTAAAACAATTTTTCTAAATAAAACCCACTTTTCGACCGCTAGTTCCTATGACAGCTATAAGATATAGACATCCGATTTTGACCAAAACTTCCAAATCTGTAGATAAGCGTATAATATTAATAATGGCTGATGTGAGACACGTTAACATTAAAAACAAAAAAGTTTTTCTCATTAAAACCCATTTTTCGACTGATAGTTCCTATGACAGCTATAAGATATAGTCATCCGATCCGGTCGGTTCCGACATATTAGCAGTGTGCAGTAAAAAGAAGACTCTGTGCAAAGTTTCAGCTCGATAGCTTTAAAACTGAGAGACTAGTTTGCGTAGAAACAGACGGACAAAGCTCAATCGACTCAGCTCGTCACCCTGATCAAGAATATATATAGTTTATAGGGTCGGAAATGAATATTTCTATGCGTTGCAAACTTCTGGGCAAAATTATAATACCCTTTGCAAGGGTATAAAAACTGTTTCGTTCTCAATATTACTGCTCTCAAACACGGTCATGGGTAATATTGAATGTATTTCAGATTATTTGCGAAGTTTGGTCGAAGTCGCTAACCGTTGAGACGAGCTATTTCAATTGTATCAAAAATTCGGTACAGACAAAGTTAGCTTTGGCTTTCTCGTTTTATTTGTTTATAACTTCAAAAATTAATATCTTTTAAACTTTTTTTTTTGTACTAAAAATAAAGGTTGATTATTAATTTATTTGACAAAAATTCCTGGTGCTACAAGTGCATACTTAATGATTATTGCACCAGTCACAAAAACATAAAAAAGAAAAAATTAGTAAACAATTACTTAGCCTACTTAGCCTAGTTTTTTATTTTTTTTTTTTTTAATTAGATACATTATTTAATTTTGTAGATAAGAGAGTAATTTGGCCCTAAATTGCATGACACTACTAATACTCTTCAAGTTTGGTGTGAGTTGGTTCCACAACCAAACAGTGTTTACAAAAAATTGCCGTTCAGAGCAGGCTAGTGTATGGCGTATTGCAATAACATTCAAAGTTCTCGTTGAGGCTGCAAAGCATATTTTGTCATAAAAATACGATGGTTGTTTAGTGTATATTATCTTATATAATAGTATTAGAGATCTATAATCAGTCCAAGTCTTAAAATCAAGGTCATATGTCTGGCAAAACATGTAATATGGTCATTTCTTTTCTTATTATAAACATACCTAGCAATGTTATTAAACGTTACATTTAGTCGTCTCTGAGAAGCAACGTCACATTTTCCGAATATTTTAAGAGTTTCCATCTTAATGAGAGTCTCCATCTTATTGAATACACCGTAATTTAAGTTAGGTTTAGGGCAATAAATTGTATATCCTTAGAAGCTATATCATGGTGATTAACACTAAGAAAAAATTACATATAAAATTTAGCAAAAATTACTTAATATTTTTAAATAATTTAAAAATTAATAAAATTATAATTTGAGTAGATACAGTTAAATGTCTTTCATCAATATCAACTTGGATTTGTCCGATAAACCAAACCTGAGATATCCGGCTTTTAAAAAACCTTTTTTTCAAATTTTTCGTTTTTGACGATTTTCTAAATTGTTTATAAATTTAACAAAATTTTCTCGTTTCGGTGGGAGTGTCGAGATCTAATTTCGGTTTTTTTCTTTACTGAAACAAAAAATGTTGAATTTTGACACCGTCCGATTTGAAAAAGAATGACCCATATACACTGCTCGTCACTTCAATACGTTCATCCTCTCTTCCATGCGAAAGTGACAATCGGAGGTGTCATGGAAATCTCGAGAGAATTCGAAATACATAACCTCACACTTTGGAGCAAAACCAGTCTAATGCTGCGTAACAATTAAAAACAACCAACGAAAGCGTCCTCTGTGGTGGTCCCAGCTCATCCTGCTCCAATCACAGATCTGGTTCACACATCACTCTCTCTCTAACTCTCACACACACTTATCTCTCCGCCTTTGTGTGACCCTCACTCTTACCAGCAACACGCCGTCTCCTACACATTTTTAAACTGACCTTTGATTGGAACCGACTTTTGGTCATAACTTGAGTATCGTTCATACGATCTTTATCATTTCTACGGCAAATCGATAAATAGTGCTAATTACTTACTCTAGAAGCTTCGAACAATCTATCTACAAAAGTGTGGGAGATACGACTTTTTTTTTCCAAATATCGGGGGCCGGAGGGAGCGTTGCAAAAATTGAAAATAGACTTGATCTGCCTGCAAGTATAAGAAGTATTTGTCCCATACATGTCAAACCGCTGTCTCTTCTTATATTTAAGGTCTGTGCGTTCATACAGACGGGCAGATAGGCAGACGGACAGACAGACATGGCTATATCGACTTGGGTGTTGATGCTGATCAAGAATATGTTTACTTTATAGGGTCGGAAATCATTCCATCTCCCTGTTACATACATTTGCACAAACTTAAGAGACTCTGTGTACCTTTGGTACAAAGTATAATAAAGAGAGCGTAAGTAAAGAGATACAAATAAATAATGGCAACATGCTGAACCTAATTAAGTGACCTGCAGTGTATACAAATATGTATATCCTATCGGTAGGACGAATTGCAGCGAACTTTCTATGTTAGTGCATTAAACCTTGGGATCAGACGAATATATCTCTGTTTTCTCCATGTGTAACAGGTTCAAGAACGGAACCAATCGAACCTTACATTTCTAAATCTTTACCATTGACAAATCTTGGTTCGAACCCACAAACCAAAGCTCCGAATAAATTTCTTGCCCTTGCAGCCGCGGGAATCTTTTGTACGCCTTCGTTATCAACTCATCTTGACAACAATGGTAGTGTGAGCACAGATAGCTTTAGAGGCGTCCGCAGACCTCACCATCTTGCTTCTTACCTCGATCGGCCCAGCGAACTAGAAAGTTTCTTTATACACAGCCTAACAATGTGAATAGTTGTATAATCCGAACCCTGGGCGTGCCGCAGTATGGGCAGAAAATTAAATTATTGTATAACAAATGTCTCGGCAATTTTCATGAATTCAAAATCATTGAAATGAAATAATGAAAATCCCAAAAAACAATCAAAGGGATACCCACGCCACGCCACGCCACGCCAGATTCAGACCCCTGTGCCCGGGCCTTTGGCCTGGCACTGCGTTTTTTACATGCCCAACATCTGATCCTAGTTTTGGGGTGGTGTCTGTGCACGCGTGCGTGTTTGTTGGTAAGCCACACGCACACATTTGCGTCACTTCAGCGGCGAAATGAAAGTAGGCGTGGGCCTGCTTGATAAGGTTCAATTAGCACTCGCAGACCCGTCCCCATCCACATGGGCATAGGGATTGGATTTGCATAGGCCCGACAAGTTGAAAGCTAGAAGAAGCGGCAGCAGCTTAGTCCGTCCAAAGCTCGATTTGATCGAATTCGATCCATGCGCCCTGCTTGCCATCCACTCCCGCTCCTCGTCCACGTGCCCGCTGCTGCGGATTTGCGCAATGGTTTTTGGCAGGGGTGCGCGAATTGGGCCTGAGCTTGCCTGAAGTGAACAATGCTTTGTTTCATTATTTTCCTTGGACGCCATAATGAACAACACAGCAATCATTTAAACAACAATGCGATGCGCCCAGACTACGGCGATGACGAGGACGACAATTACAATGCGGTGGATGGTCGTCATCCATCCCAGCATTAGGGCCCAACTCAGCACAACTCGCTCGGGTCGGGCTCGGCTGTAGCTCGATGATGCTGCCACTTCACTGGGCAATTAGCCAGCCGACCGGAAAAGGAAAAGGGGAGCAGCAGCAGCATAAAGCTGCTCAAAGTAAATTTGTGAATTCTGAACCCTAGCCTTAGCTCTGGCCTTAACGCCAGACATTGCGCCAGTGCCGGTTCCTGTGCCTGTTCGATTTTAATGCGACTGGCATTCGCCCCCCACCCACCCCCACCCCCACCACGGTCCACGGTCCACAGCACTGCTTGGCAGACGTGCTGGCAGATTTATATGGCAACCGACCGCCCTATTTAGTGTTTAAGCATTTTGACGCGGCGAGAGCGAGGAGGAAGAGCGCTTGGCTTGGTACTAGGCCCGCCAGACCAGCTGTCACCTGCAAGACATCTAGATATTGTACGTATCCCGGCTAACCAGTTTTTATGCACTAGTCCATGTCAAAAGAAACCGGATCAAGCCAAGTGAATAAAATTTCGTTAATTAGCGCATGCAGACTATGTGGAGAACAACAATGATCTGAGCGTGGTGGAGATCATTATTACTTGCTCTCCAGCAGTCGGAAAGAAGAGCCGCCACATGCCCAGATTGCAACTGACATAATTTCTAGCATATTTTTAGTAAGTAACCGGAGGATAAACCATCGTAGGAGAGCTTACCCCTAACTTGTTATGGAGGCTTGACTTTGCAGAAGATTCGAATTCGTCAAGAAATTCATGCGCTCCTCTTTGAAGCAGAACTGAGACTCGGTAGCCAAAAACACAGTGTCATCCGCATAGCTGGTGGTAGGTAAACATTGGACATCAAGGGGCGGGAGATCAGTCCCTCAGGACAGACTTCATCGAAGGCGTACATCTAAAAAAATTGCCAAACATGATTATTTCAAATAATTATTTAATTACATAATTAAACTGTGCAACTTTTTTAAGGTCATTTTCTGGTTACGCCTTCGGACCACGATATTTTTTAAGAGCATACCGAAACTAAAACGAGAGCGTAAGTTAAAGTCGGCTTTAACCGACTTCGATATACCCGTTACTCATGAAATAACAATTTTAACAGCGTTCCTTGGTGTGACCATCCAAAAAGTATGCAACATTTTTTGTACGGTGGTAGAGGGGAGGGCCTTGTTTTTCTTTTTATACCCTGTACCCATTGAAAATGGGTAAAAGGGGATCATGAAGTTGTGCAAATGTATGTAACAGGGAGAAGGAAACATTTCCGACCCTATAAAGTATATATATTCTTGATCAGCATCAACAGCCGAGTTGATTTAGCCATGTCCGTCTGTCCGTCTGTCCGTCCGTCTGTCCGTCCGTCTGTATGAACGCGTCGATCTCAGAGATGGTAAGAGATAGAGGTTTGACATGTATGGGACAAATGCTTCTTTTATCTGTACGCTGATCAAGTTTGTTTCAAATTTTGGCCACGCCCCCTCCCGCCCCCGCAATTTGGAAAAAACGTTATATCTCCCACAGTTTTGAAGATAGACGATTTGTACTTTTGAGAGATAGTTAGTAATTAGCAAAATGAATCGATTTGCCGAAGAAATGATAAAAATCGGATGAGCGGTTCAGAAGTTATGAGCAAAAATGCGAACCAAGCCCCCCCGCTACCACCCTAAAAAAATGTTGCATACTTTTTGTATGGTCACACTAAGGAAAGCAGGAGCTCTGTTAAACATGTTTTTTCATGAGTAACGGGTTTATCGAAGTCGGTTAGAGCCGACTTTAACTTACGCTCTCGTTGTCAATTGTACAGGGTATATTGAAGTCGGGCTACTCGACTGCAACGGTCTTACTTGTTTGCTTATAACTTGAGAACGGTTCATCCGATCTTTATCATTTCTTCGGCAAATTGATTCATTTTGCTAATTACTAACTATCTCTAGAAAGAACGAATCCTCTATATTTAAGACTGTAGGAAATATAACTTTTTTCCAAATTGCGGGGGCGGGAGGGGGCGTGGCCAAAATTTGAAACAAACTTGATCTGCGTGCAGATAAAAGAAGCATTTGTCCCATACATGTCAAACCACTATCTCTTACCATTTCTGAGATCTAGGTGTTCATACAGACGGACGGACGGACGGACGGACGGACGGACAGACGGACAAGGCTAAATCGACTCGGCTGTTGATGCTGATCAAGAATATATATACTTTATATGGTCGGAAATGATTCCTTCTGCCTGTTACATACATTTGCACGACTTTAGTATACCCTTTTTACTCTACGAGTAACGGGTATAATAAAATTGCATAATTACCAGCTTTAATTTTTGCATCGCTGAGTTTTGGAAAGATGGTTTTTAAGCAATCAAAGACTTCGGCACTACTTTTAACAGCAGTCTTGATTAACTTTGAAGCGGTTCCCAATTTTACGTATCAAAACGGTATAAAGGGGTGTTCGTATGAAGCTGGCGTGTACTAGAGATTTGTTTATATTGTTGTTTTGGATAATTTCGCAGCAGAAAGGTTTTTCAAATTCCCAGTTGTTTAGCCGTTTCTGGCAAAAAACATGAAAAAATTTCACTTTTTCGAAGTTATTGCTCTTTTGAAGCACCAATTTTATGGGTCAGTCTGTTCATTACTTTTTTTCCTCTAGTTTATATCTTAAACTTTGCCGAAGATATAAAACAAAATTCCAAACGGTTTATGATAAATGGACAGTTTGGAGTGAAAATATATTGGGTATCAAAAAAGTACCTTTACGATGTGATAGGGCCAGTTTCGGTATGCCCTTAAAAATATCGCGGTCCGAAGGCGTAACCAATTTATAAGTTGCACTGTGTTATGAACCACATATAGGCATTTCCACAGCGATTATCTCTATAAATATAAAAGAGAGTGTCCTGATTCACTGACTGATTGGCAATCATCGCACAGCCTAAACGGTAAGAGATAGAGATCTGAAATTTGGACAGGAGTTTCTGTTAGTTGTGAAAAGCGCGTACTAAGACGGGGTTTTGGAAAATTCCACCCGGAAAAGTCGGAAAAGCGTCGGAAAAATTTGTATGGAAAAAATGTTATTTTTCATCCGATTGACTTGAAACTTGGTTTGTAAGCATAGTACGCGAAAAAATTCGACACGTGTGTTCCCGATTTTGGAATATCCGCCCACGAGAAAAATGGGCGGAAAATTCTCCTGGGAAGTGGGTGGGATGTGGGCGGGAACTGGGTAGGATGTGGGTGTGATGTAGGTGGGAAGTGGATGGGATGTGGGTGGAATGTGGGCGCGAAGTGGGAGGGATGTGGGTGAGAAGTGGATTGGATCTGGGCGGGAATTGGGTGATAGGCGAGTGGGATGTGGGCGGGAAGTGGGTGGACAGTAGGTGGGAAAGCGGGAATGTAAGCGGGAAGTGGGTGGGATGTGGGCGGGATGTGATGTTTTTCATAAATATTAATATGTAGCCTTTTGCGTAATAATCAAAAACATCAAAATTTTGATTCATGAACTTATATTGATATACATGAGATAAGTTAGCTGCATAAAATGAATAAATGTTTTCGGTTTTTGGTTAGCTGCTCCGAAAAAAACACATTTTCATTTATAACTTAAGTTTTTCGTCATTATTTTGAAGCATGTCTCTATTTTCATATCAAATGCATCTTGATCTTATTATTTAATGATGAAAACTATAATTAAAGAAATATTTTAGAAAAGTTCAGGCACAGCTGCCCCCACCTTTTCGGAAAGCTGGCTACGCCCTCGGACCTTTCTGTGGAAATGGCCATAAATATTAATTTCCGACCCTCTAAACTATATATAAGGTTGTCAAAAAAGTCTTGCGGTATTTTTATTGAATTTTCAATTGTTCATAAAATTGGTTATAATAATGCGATTTAAGTCAAATATGCGCCGTTTTGTTCGATGACGAGTTCCCAACGAGATGCCAACTTCATAATGCCCCTCTTATAGAAGCTCGCTTCCCTATTGGCAAAAAACTCGGATAGCCAATTTTCACAGGACTCTCTTGTGGCCATCTTCCGACTACCAAGCTCGTTCGCCATGGACAGAAATAGGTGGTAATCACTTGGTGCGAGATCCGGACTATACGGTGGATGCAAAAGAACCTCCCATCCGAGCTCCCGGGGCTTCTGGCGCGTCACCAAAGATATGTGTGGCCTGGCGTTGT
This sequence comes from Lordiphosa stackelbergi, assembly GCA_018904235.1. Lineage (NCBI taxonomy): Eukaryota > Metazoa > Arthropoda > Insecta > Diptera > Drosophilidae > Lordiphosa > Lordiphosa stackelbergi. The sequence continues at coordinate 110,528 of JAEIFU010000332.1, read as the reverse complement.
CCTGATGGAAGACAATTCGGCCTCTGTTGATCAAAGATGGCCTCTTCTGTATGAGTGCTGCATTCAAGCGGTCCAGTTGTTGGCAGTACAGGTCCGAATTGAGCGTTTGGCCATAGGGGAGCAGCTCAAAGTGGATGATTCCCTGCCAATCCCACCAAACACACAGAAGAACTTTCCTGGCCGTCAATCCAGGCTTGGCCACCGTCTGGGCAGCTTCACCGCTTTTCGACCACGACCGTTTGCGCTTCACGTTGTCATAAGTGACCCACTTTTCATCGCCAGTCACCATCCTCTTTAAAAACGGGTCGATTTTGTTGCGATTCAGAAGCGATTCGCATGCATCCATACGGGCAAAAATGTTTTTTTGCGTCAAGTCGTGTGGCACCCATACATCGAGCTTCTTTTTGAATCCAAGCTTCTTCAAATGGTTTATAACGGTTTGATGACTCATGCCCAGCTCTTGGCCGATGCTACGGCTGCTACTATGCCGGTCTCTTTCGATCAATTCAGCGATTTTATCGCATTTCGACGACAGGCCTTCCGGACCGTGGCGCATCTTCAATCACCTCTGCACCAGAACGAAAAAGTTGAAACCATCGTTGTGCGGTGGAAATGGAAACTGTATCGGGTCCATAAATTGCACAAATGTTATTGGCAGCAAGAGATGCATTTTTGCCTTTATCGCAGTAGTACTGTAAAATATGCCGTATTTTCTCTTTATTTTGGTCCATGTTTGCGACGCTATAACTCACGAACGACTAAAAACAAACAACAATAAATCAAACACGTGTTAGCGCGTGAAAAGAGTTTTCCAAAAAGCTCTAGCGTGAACCGATGCGACGAATACAACTAGAACTACGCGCTTGCCAAGACAAGCTGGCGGAAATACCGCAAGACTTTTTTGACAACCTTATATATTCTTGATCAGGACGACGAGCTGAGTCGATTAAGCTTTGTCCCTCCGTCTGTCTGTCTGTCCGTCCGTCTGGTTCTCGGCAAACTAGTCTCTCAGTTTTAAACCTATCGAGCTGAACTCTGCACAGGCAGATCAAGTTTATTTTCAATTAGCAATTTGGAAAAACACGTCCTATCTCCCACAGTCTTGTAGATGTATGGTTCATTCCTTAGTAATTACACAGAAAAAAAAAAGTCGAGATATTTTCAATCTTTTAAATCTTGAAGTAAGCCCGGCATGAGCTTGAAAATTCAATCTCGAGTTCCAGGATATTCTACACAATTCAATCCTATAAGGATTGACACATGCCTTTCGAACTTGAATCATTCCAAATGTGCTTACTTCAATCCCTTTTGGGATCACATGTCCATAAATTGGAGAGCGAGAGCGAAGAAATATAAGTAGCCTTTTAGACACGCAGCAACAACCGATGGAGTTGGTGGTGTGCGATGAAATGCCATTCCATTCATGTTCAGTGCCCACATGGTCGTGGGTTCAAATCCCAGTTAGCACAAAAATTTTTAAATTTCTTTGTTTTTTTCAGAAGTCTTAAATAAACCAAGTTTGAAGTTCATATGGATGTCCTATGGCACGTGGCCTGGCGGAGGAACGGAAGAAGAAAGTTGTCTTTCCTCAAATTAAAAAGTCAAACATGCCAAAAATGGTACAGCTTTGGGGGGCTAAACAATTTTTTTTTCAAACTCATAAAGGATTACCCCGGGATAATTGTAATCTTTCTTGGGATCAAAAAAGGAAGATCAACTTAATCCTTTTTCTGATTGGTTCAAGCATATCCGGGATTACGATGTTTTCATTACCGCTTGGGATTGATTTGATCCCGTATGGATTGATTTTTTTTTTTGAGTGTAGCATTATCTATTTGCCAAAAAAATGATAAAGATCGGATGAAAGGTTCTCAAGCTATGAGCAAAAGACCATTGATAAGTTTTTTCGTGGTTAAGATCGCATTTAAAATCTAGCTTTTTTTAAAAAAGTTATATATATTATGCAAAGTTGTCGATAAAACGCTTTATATCGCCCAACCAAGCATCAAATTAAAAAATGGTGTATGTATTGAATAGCATTCAATTACCTTCTAAGAAAACATTTCATAATGAATAAACCGAAACCGAAGATATACACATTTTTCTTAAACTACTTTTCTTCCCAATCAAAAAACTAGTTTTTTAGCGATTTCTCGAAAACGGCAACACTAAAAAATTTTGGACTTAGTAAAGGGATTTCCATATGAAATGACTGCCAAATGGTCGAGATGTGGTCGGCTGTAAACTAGTGTTCTTGGCCTTTAAATCTCTGCATATTAGAAAATGACTTTAAGTTGGTTTAGAGATTATTAGCTGGGGCTGGTGACCTTTTTGTTGCATCTAATAGTGAATTTTTGGTCGGTTCTAGGTCAGGTGTATTTTATGTGCATTAATTTGGTAAAATAAAACACATTTATCCTCTTTTTATACCCTGTACCCATTAAAAATGGGTAAAAGGGGATAATGAAGTTGTGCAAATGTATGTAACAGGGAGAAGGAAACATCTCCGACCCTATAAAGTATATATATTCTTGATCAGCATCAATAGCCGAGTCGATTTAGCCATGTCCGTCTGTCCGTCCGTCTGTCCGTCTGTCTGTCTGTCTGTCCGTCTGTCTGTATGAACGCGTCGATCTCAGAGATGATAAAAGATAGAGGTTTGACATGTATGGGACAAATGCTTCTTTTATCTGTACGCAGATCAAGTTTGTTTCAAATTTTGGCCACGCCCCCTCCCGCCCCCGCAATTTGGAAAAAACGTTATATCTCCCACAGTTTTGAAGATAGACGATTCGTACTTTCTAGAGATAGTTAGTAATTAGCATAAATCGAAATAAATCGATTTGCCGAAGAAATGATAAAAATCGGATGAACGGTTCAGAAGTTATGAGCAAAAAAGCGAACCAAGCCCCCCCGCCACCACCCCACCCACCCTAAAAAAGTGTTGCATACTTTTCGGATGGTCGCCCTAAGGAACGCAGGAGCACTATTAAACATGTTTTTCCATGACTAACGGGTTTATCGAAGTCGGTTAGATCCGACTTTAACTTACGCTCTCGTTGTCAATTGTACAGGGTATATTGAAGTCGGGCTACTCGACTGCAACGGTCTTACTTGTTTCCTCCTATATTTTTGGAACCCCGTCCGGATTCGTCTTCAGGGCTGTAACATACATATAACAAAAACCATACATTTTACTTAAGTTAAGTCCTGATCATTAAACACAATAATACAACATATAGTGCACAGCGTCCGCTCTGTCAGCTGTGGAGTTGGAAACTGATTTGTTTTTTGTTGTGGTTAAGTAAATGTCTGTCAGTTCTCAGTGTCAGTTCTAAAATTTAAACGTATGTGTGAGGGTACGCCTATGATATTGAGCATCTCCAGCGTGAAGCGTTTGTTGTGGTTTTTCTCTTGCTGTAAAATTTTTACAGTTGTGAAATCTGGAGAGTGTAAGTGCTCCGTGCAGTGGTTTAGAGAGTTAAGTTGGTTAAACGTTAAGAGAGAGAGGAATTTCCAGTACCTAGGAAAAGGTAAAGGTACAAACAAGTAAGAATGTCGATCAAGCCTGCCAGTTTGTTATATGGCAGCTATACAATATATTCATTCGATTTTGATCAAACTCTTCAAAATTGTGTTGAAACAGACAATATTCACAACTGGCATGCTCCGATTTGGATCAAACTTCACAGAATTGTGTGGTAGCATATAACATTGATCAGTAAGGCGTTTGGAAACGATAGCATAGTAAACAAAAAAGGTTTTCCTATTAAGACTTATGGAAGCCATAAGAACAACATTACTTGGTACAGGGTATTTTTCAGTCGAAGCACTCAACTGCAGGACTTTCACTTTTTCAACGAACTTTGAGTAAATTACATAGCGCCTATTTAAAAATAACTCAAACTAAGGCTATTAAATCCAAAAATATTCAAGGGATTAAGCTAAAGTCGGCCCTGTCCGACTCCGATATTTCCATTTCGCAATTAAACAGGCTACTGAGTAAGCATCGCTGGAGTTCTTGTACTTAATGAAGGGCATACAAGTCCAGTAGGTCGTCTAGAAATAATATTTGTACTGTGCGGTTTGGGCGTTTATGTTGTGCTTGGTGCCGGGGCCCGCTGTGGTTCTCTGGAATAAATTCAGTTAAGCAATCGTTGTTTGTATGCTTCGAGCGCTAGAATATTCGAAATGACAGAGCCTCACAGAGATTACACCGCTCCCACAGTGATAGGGCTACATGCGGATGACGTTTTTTCTAGATTGTGATCTGTGTTTTTAAAAGAATGATGGAGTGACACTGTGGGGCCCCAGCAGCAGATGCGTTGAGGTCGTCAACAGGCCATGCATCCAGCAAAGTTATTGATGGCCAACGCTGCAGTTAGAACAGGTGACAGCGGCGGAGGAGTAGGGTGTGTTATGAAACTTTCGCCCATTAGGAGGCAGCTGCAATTATTGAAATCGAAACGACTCGTGTAATCCTTGCTGCACGTACACCTTTGTACATATGTACCTATGTACGTGTGCTCGTACGTACTTTCGACTGAGCTTAGCTGGCTGACCACCTACTAATCCCTTTTTACACGTGCATGTTCATGTTCATGTAAGGGGCCAAGGCCGAGTCAAATGCGAACACCCAGCCGTCCATATAATTAATCACGTTTACATTCGTATGCTCCGAAATGTATGCAAATGACATTGCTCTCCTCAGCTCCCCCACCGGTGCCCACGGGGCTGATGCACAATTGGCGCTCGTCTGCTCTGGCACTTGGTAATTGGCAGCCAGGCGACCATCGATCGATAACAATAAAATTGTTAAAAGCGCAAAATGCCGCAAAGTGTGTAATTTGTCGAGCACGGAGCCAGGCAACGGCCGTATTTGAATTCATCAACGGCGTGTTTAAGCAGTTTGTCAGCGGCACGTGGCGAGCCGGCGCTGTTAGCCTTTCGAGTTCGCTGGCAACAGCAGGCGGCGGCGGCTGCTTCTGGCTTGGAGTGGGAGTAGCTTCGACTGAAGAGCAACCCCCTTTCCACCGCACACGCTGCTGGAGACGAGGTGAAGTAAATAGAGATTTCAACGCCCAGCCGGTCGGCTGGCCACTTTACCGCTTGGCGTTGTCAACGCAACGACGCGACACGACAATGACTCAATCTGAATTGGTATCTATCTATGTATTCCATTGCAATGGATTGCCATTTAAGCGGCCTTCTGTGCCCACCTAGTGCGACTGGTGTGTTGCGTATGGTTCCCTGATTTCGCTCTGGGGAATTGCCATTTATTTCGCAGTCGTTTTAGTGAGTCCGAACCCTTTCGGTCCCCGATCTTTATCGTCGGGCTATGTGCAAATTGTCCAATTGCGTATTTGTAATTATCAAGTAATCGAGTCTCAGCTCGAACTCGCATTGATTAGTCGCACGCTACCAGACCTGGAGAGTCCTTACAAGCAGTTTGCATTGATTTGCTGGTGTAAGCTGATTGCATTGTGATTCAAATGCTAGCACGTGGCCATTCTACGTGAAGGAGCGCTTCGTCATGAGCAAATGAAACACGCCTCGCACAATTGCACAAAAAGCCCAAGTCGGCAATTGATACGCCTCGAAGGGAAGTGCTACGAGAGTCATCTTGTACCAACATCAGTCCGATTCACATACACGGGCGACTCAATTTATGAAGTTACCAGCGTTCGAACCATTCGAATGTCCGATCAGCCGCCAATTCACAGTAGCAAAAACTATTGAGATCTGTCCACTAGCCCGAATCCTGGACAGGATTACTATTTTTATACTCTGTACCGAAGGTACATAGAGTATATTAAGTTTGTGCAAAAGTATGTAACAGGGAGAAGGCATCATTTCCGACCCTATAAAGTATATATATTCTTGATCAGCATCAACAGCCGAGTCGATATAGCCATGTCCATCTGTCCGTCTGTCTGTCTGTCCGTCCGTCCGTATGAACAAACAGATCTCAGAGATGGTAAAAGATAGAGGTTTGACATGTATGGGACAAATGCTTCTTATACTTGCAGGCAGATCAAGTTTATTTTCAATTTTTGCCACGCCCCCTCCGCCCCCGCAATTCGGAAAAAACGTCATATCTCCCACAGTTTTGTAGATAGATGAATCTCGCATAGAGATAGTTAGTCATTAGCAATATGTATCGATTTGCCGAAGAAATGATAAAGATCGGATGAGCGGTTCTCAAGTTATGAGCAATTAAGTAAATCACCCCCGCCACCCCCTCCTACCCTTTCACAACCACCGCACAATGTTAGCGAGAGAGAGAGGGAGATAAAGAGGGAGAGAAACTTAGAGATGAGCGCAGCAGATTCAGTGCATTCAGCTCCTTCTCCAGGTACAGAGTATGTTATAGTCGGGCTTGACCGACTTTCTCACTTGTTTTTAATTCGGCAGATGAATATATTGACAAACTTTATTCTCAGCGTATTCCAGTGGTAGTGGTCGTTGACTTTCTGTTTGGCACGCAGGAGTGCCTGTGAAAAGCTTTATCATACATATATAACTGGTAAAGTGGTCCGGTTATGTATGTAAGTTCATAACAAACAAAAGTTCCAAATACAAGATCTGTAACCCTTGTAACCATTGAATAAACTATATTGGAATATTCTAATTAGCAAAGTTATACACAATCAGATGGTCCATTCGCGAGTTATATCAAATTAAGTGAGCAAAATGATCACAAAACGGGTTTTGTGGGTCCCCGAGGAAATTCAAGTATGGGAAAAACATGGATGCTTTTTGCGATTTCCAAACATTGTTGTTTTTTTTTTCAAATTTCAATATAATTTTTCAATTTAATATGATTAAATGGGAGAACATAGATGTAACTGTGCAGGATTTCAAATAATGGATAATCCAATGCAGCTGAAGAAGACCATCCTTTGCCATTTTGAAAGTTAAATGCAAAGTTAAACATGTTTGTTATTGCAAAAGAGAGCAGTGTACGCTCGTATAGTGTCTATGTATCGACGCCGCTGCTACAGAGGATAGACGTCGCTACTTGTATACACAGAACATTGAACGGTGCCGGACACTGATCTATATCTATATTAATATAAATTATGTTTTCCGAAAAACGCCGTAGAAGCCTTAAGAAATGTTATCAGTGTTTGCCAGCTACGTCCTGCGAATCAGAACGCATGTTCAGCAAAGCAGGCAATCTAATCTCTGACCTCAGATCCTCTTTAAAGTACGCTATAGTGAATAAGCTATTGTTTCTAATCAAAACCATGTCAATATAATTGAATCTCTGTAGAAATATTATAAATACTTCGATATTGGTCTGCTTTTAAACTTGAAAATTTCATTGCTCTTAAATTCTAGCTGTGGGTTGTTGACAAATTTAATATTTTTTTATTATTTATTTGACATTTGAAGAAAAGCACATGCATAATTTCGGTGCAAAAACAGCAAATTTCAAAATTCATTTTAAAAGAAACCATGGATGACCGACAATTAATTTTTGCACGTAAATTCTTCATAATTCGCGGTCCATCGAGGAAAAATTATTTCGGAATTTTTGGAGAGGAAGGACGTATAATAGACAATTACCAATAGTTGTTTGGGGGAACTCTTGGCCGCTTCTTCTAGAGAGGTGAAACTTGGGGAGTGCAGATGCTTTTTATACCCTTGCAAAGGGTATTATAATTTTGCCCAGAAGTTTGCAACGCATAGAAATATTCATTTCCGACCCTATAAACTATATATATTCTTGATCAGGACGACGAGCTGAGTTGATTGAGCTTTGTCCGTCCGTCTGTCTGTCCGTCTGTCCGTCTGTCTGTTTCTACGCGAACTAGTCTCTCAGTTTTAAAGCTATCGAGCTGAAACTTTGCACAGAGTCTTCTTTTTACTGCACACTGCTAATATGTCGGAACCGACCGGATCGGATGACTATATCTTATAGCTGCCATAGGAAATATCGGTCGAAAAATGGGTTTTAGTGAGAAAGACTTTTTGTTTTTAATGTTCACGACTCCCTACTCAGCGTTTATTTATATTTGATGCTTTCACACCAATTTGCAAGTTTTGGTCAAAATCGGATGACTATGTATATCTTATAGCTGCTATAGGAACCATCGGTCGGAAAATGGGTTTTATTTAGAAAAATAGAGGGAAGCTAACTTCGGCTCTACCGAAGTTTATATACCCTTGGAGCATGATATATGCTGCCAGTTTGTTATATGGCTATCAGGCCATAATACCGGAACCGTTAACCGAAATAAACCGTATCAAATCGCGTACCGGAACCGGAACCGGAATCGAAACAAATTTTTTGTTGGGAACCGAAAACCGTTTACCGTTATTATTGGAACCGATATAACCGGAACGCAACCGAAACGTTGGTACCGGTACGGTTTCGGTTTTTTCACCTTCGCTGAGCGCATCGCAGTTTTAGTCAGACGTTTGTAATGCAAAAAACAATCTTAACACGTCCTTTACACGATGCCATATTTTCTTGCAACTCTTTCTTTTTAGGAGTCATAAAATTTAAGCACCCCTATGTAAAATGACACTTGCAAAAAAAACTCGCATATTGTAAAGGGCGCTTAACTTCCTATAATTAAATTCTTGTTGGCAGCAAACTAAAATAGGTGCATACATATGGCTAAAAGATTACTAAGAAAACGCAGAATCCAAGGAGTACTTCAAAGGAGAAGGTTAAACAGAGTCTTACCCAAGCCCCTCATCTCACTGCGACTCTAGCAGAACACCATCTGCATCAAATTTCCACATTTTCTCATTAAATCTTACATTAAAACACTTATACATTACACTGTGGAACAAAACTCAACTTTTTTTATAGCCTGGGATTGAGACCAATAAATTGTGAAACTAGAGGCATCAGGTAGCAACACCTCATACCCAGTTTTTCTTCAGCACGTCAAGTTCGCGTTTAATGGGCACATTTATACTAGCAACACACAACTACAACATTTGTTGCTGGTTAAAAAAATATGAGAGCTAAAATTTTGGAAAATTCACCAAAGATGAAGGGAGTCACCACAATTGTTATTTCAAATTTCCGCCTCCAATGGACAAGCGGTTAGTACCCCGCCCATAGAGGTCTAACTTAGAAAATGGAATAAATTGAAAACCACTCGATGGAATTTTGTAAGATTTTAAACATATTGAGATGCTGACCAATAAAATGAGTCCTCAAGAGATGGTAACATGCATCGAAAAATCGCGATAGTAGGTACCACATTTGCAAGCACTCAAAATAGAGTTCATATAAACCATAAACTAGAGATCAAAATAGACCGAACTGCGTTTTTATAAGATTTCATAACTGAAGTAAAAAAAAAATGTTTCGATCTTTTACTAAATATTTCAAAAATTTCAGTGTGAGTTCAATTCTAGTTCCTGCATGCGCCGCCGAAGTTACGAGGCATATGTTTTCTGAAGATTCTTTAATTTGTGTCACATATTTCTCTGGCGTAAAATTTATAATAAATCCGCTAAGAAGTTGCATGGACTCAACCACATTGACTGCAATTATGTTACTGGGAGCAAATCACAAGAATTCTACAATATATAGTGGACGTATAAAATTCGAAAACTTATAATATATAATATAATATTTATGAGCATATAATGCAATTATTAGATCATACATGTTTACTACATAAAGAAATACGAAACATATCTATATAGATTTATTTTAAATGTAAAACGATTCATTTTTTGTTGAATTTTGATTCGTTTTATTAAACGGGAATAAAATGTTTAAGATTTATCTGAGAAGTTAATTTTTTCAGTATTAAAAATAGAGGAAAGCTAACTTCGGCTCGACCGAAGTTTATATACCCTTGGAGCATGATATATTTCTGACAGTTTTTTATATGGCAGCTATACGATATATTCATCCGATTTTAATCAAACACTCTAAAATTGTGTTGAGACAGATAATATTTATAACTGAAACGCTACCATTGAAAACAAAAAAGTTTTTCTCACTAAAACTATTTTTCCGACCGATCATTCCTATGGCAGCTATATGCTATAGTCATCCAATTTGGATCAGACTTGACAGAATTGTGTGTTAGCATATCATATTGATCAGTAATGAGTTTGGGAGCGATAGCATTGAAAACAAAAAAGTTTTTCTTACTAAGACTTTTTATCAGATCTTTCTTTTGTATGGCAGCTATACTATATAGTTGTCCGATTTTGATAAATCTCGATGAAATTATGTGAAATCATAAAAAACTTATAAATCCGAGAGTTGGGAGCGATAGCATTGAAAACAAAAAAGTTTTTCTCACTAAAAGTACTTTTTCAACCGATCGTTCCTATGGCAGCTATATGCTATAGTCATCCGATCCGGCCGATTCCGACAAATGTGCAGCGTATTTATACCAAAAGACTTCGTGCAAAGTTTGGTTGAGATAGCTTTAAAACTTACGGAGGAGATAGCATAGAAACAGACGGACAGACGGACGGACGGACGGACGGACGGACGGACGGACAGACATGGCTATATCAACTCAGCTCGTCATGCTGATCAAGAATGTATATACTTTATGTGGTCGGAGATGCTTCCTTCTGTGCGTTACAAACATCCGGACAATTTCAATATACCCTCTCCAAGGGTATAAAAATAGAGGGAAGCTAACTTCGGCTGGACCGAAGTTTACAAACCCTTTGGAGCATGATATATGCCTGGGCTGCCTGTTTGTTATATGAATATACACAAAATATTCCTAACTGGAGAGTGTAAAGACGCTACCATTGAAAACAAAAAAGCTTTTCTCACTAGAACCAGATTTTCGACCGATCATTCCTTTGACAGCTATATGCTATAGTCATCCGATTTGGAGCAGAATCGTGTGATAGTATATAATATTGATCAGTAACAAGTTTGGGATCCATAGCATTGAAAACAAAGAAGTTTTCCTTACTAAGACTTTTTTTCAAACCTATATTTTGTATGGCAGCTATACTATATAGATGTCCGATTTTCATAAATCTTGGTGGAGTTATACATTTTATATCTGGCTGGCTTGAGGTCGGTGGAAAGTTACAATTCAATGTAATCAACACAAATCAATAGAGATTAATTACAACAACTTGGAATAGCAATTGGTATGTCCGTACAACGATCGCTGTTTCGAAGATAACCACATCTTCTCATCAGCGGACGTTTTGGGGATTCCAATTTTTCCACTTCACACCCTGAACTTCTGCAATGGTTTTTATGAACGTGTTGCTTTTGCTTACCAATTTTATGTAATAAATTTCTTTTTGCTTATGAGCTCTGCAAGGTGGCTGGGCAATCTGCCCAATGATCCTAAATAGCAGAGTCACGGCGTTGTAAATACACAGGGTATTTGTTTTGCTTGTTTTTCAATAGGGAAACCGTTTTTTCGGTTTTTATTACACATTATGGCGTGCCGTCCATTATTTCATATTTATATATTATGTGGTAGTATATAAAATTGATCTGTACAAAGTTTGAGAGCGATAGCATTGAAACCAAAAAAGTTTTTCTCACCAAGACTTTTTTTCAGACCTATCTTTTGTATGGCAGCTATACTATATAGTTGTCCGATTTTGATTAATCTCGGGGAAATTATGTTAAAGCATAGAAAAATTATAATTACGAGGTTTGGGAGCGATAGCATTGAAAACAAAAAAGTTTTTCTCACTAGAACTACTTTTTAAACCGATCGTTCCTATGGCAGCTATATGCTGTAGTCATCCGATCCGGCCGGTTCCGACAAATGTGCAGCGTATTTGTACCAAAAGACTTCGTGCAAAGTTTGGTTACGATAGCTTTCAAACTCACGGAGGAGATAGCATAGAAACAGACGGACAGACGGACGGACAGACGGACAGACGGACGGACGGACAGACGGACAGACGGACATGGCTATATCAACTCAGCTCGTCACGCTGATCAAAAATATATATACTTTATGTGGTCGGAGATGCTTCCTTCTGTGCGTTACAAACATCCGGACAATTTTAATATACCCTCTACAAGGGTATACAAATTGTTGATTTTAATGCTGGCGTTCTGAAACTCTAATATATTAAAACATTTGAAAGGGTATAAAAACTTCGGCATAGACGAAGTTAGCTTGCCCTTCTCGTATGTCTCTTGTCTTGCACATAGTTTTAGAGATTCTGCAGCCGTTCGTGTTCTTTCACTTTTCCTCTGCTTCTTTCTCCGCTATATCTTCCATCTTGCTGTATCGCGTCTGTACGGAGATAGGAATGTTTAGTGTTGCTTCTTCGCTTAGTGCGACCCCGGCTTTTGCAAGAGTGACTGCCATTTCGTTTCCATCAGTGCCCAGGTGGCTGGGAGTCCAGTAGATTTGCTCTGGAGGTGCTATTGCTTCTCTGCTTGCCACAACATTTTTGGAGTTTATGGCGTGACTCTGCATTGCTTTGATTGCCGCTTGGCTGTCAATGTTTGGTGCGAAGACTTCCGCCTGGAATATTTTGCAGCGGTTTGGCAGGAGAGCCTCAATTCCGGCTCCTTGCAGTATACGGCGGCTCCGACTCCTGAGGCCATCTTTGAGCCGTCCTTGAAAAGGTGCGTTGCTTTTGAGCCTGCACGCTAGTTTTCTGATCTGGACTTGCGAGTTACACAATTGGGAAATTCAAGCAGTGAATTTCTGATATGAAAATTCAGCCTAACTAATTGCATTGGTTTTGAAGGTGTATCCTACATGGAAATGACTCAACTAACATTGTTCAAGTGAAAATGAAATTGTTCCATGAAAAACACACATTTGCAACTAGGAACTCGCAAATGCCGAGACCTTGTGTAAGCGTCCTTAAATTGGCTGGCATGGAGCTTGACAAAGCAAAACATGGAAAAGGCCCTTGGCAAAATATAATTTAGAAGTTCATTAAAGAGAAATTTTATATTGAATTTCACTTCCAAATTAACCCAGCTCGATTTGATGAACAATTAGATAATTGGCAGAAATATTGAGAGGCATTTGCCAAAGACTTTAGAACTCACAAAGACTTCACACAAATCAAAAGCAAAATCGAAGGTCCACACTGAAATTTCACCTTGGCATTCATTTGTACGGAAGTTACTCATCTTTGTAAGTTTTAGAGTCTCAAAATAAAGCATTTGCTTAAGTGTCAGAAAGTTGTATGCAGACCATCAACTGACCGCATTTAGGTCGGTTTGCAAGAAGCAACTATCACTTAAGGATTTTATAGATCGAACAATTTTAAGTTCATCAGCATATAGCTGAATCTCTAAGTCATAAATACACACTTGCATTGAAATGTGATCCCATTTATCCAAGATTTCAAACTTTAACTTGATTTATGCGAAACGCTTTTTCACGTAAATAACCTAAGATTTGATTATTTATTATAGTACCGAGTAGTACCATGTAAGATTGATTCTAAAATTAAGCCACAGCCCAGAGAGAAGTACATTTTATTGCGCCTTTGTGTGGACAGATTTATTCTAGGTCGAATACCTCACAGAAATTTATCGGGAAGAGTTGACCCAATGGCAGAGAAGTTGGGGTATCGTGTCCCCCTCTTCCTCTTACTTACAACTTCTGCTTGGTGGTTGACGCCTATTCGTGCTACTTTTGCGCCAATTTACAGGGTACACAAACAGTTTGCAAGCCTTTCGCTCTGGCCGTTTCCGAGAAAGCAAGGAGAAGAAAATGGACTCGGAGCATTCGAAGCATTTGTACCGGGGATGGCGCAAGCTGCACGCGTCTCGTATTACTTGCCGGATACGGAAATATTATTTTAAATAACTGCGCACCATCACGTAGGCAGAGACGGACGCAGGAGTTTTGCGTCGGCGTGCTTAACTGGTGTGTGGCCAGGCGCTGCTTCAGGCGGGGGGAGAGTGTGCGTGTGCACGGGAAATTAACAAAGAAGCGTGCAGAATCCGATTCGTAATATTTGCTTACCGAGAAGCTACCATCGCTTATTAATTTATTGCCCAATCTTAGAGAGACGCACGTTGGTATTGTGCTTTCACAATTGTCGGATACGCGAGCCCCCTTTCTCCAAGTTGCCTGGTCACATAGCCAGGCCCGTAATTGTAATTGGCAATTAAAGCGAATCATGATAAAAAAGGTCAAACGGCTTCACTGCTCGCGTTCGATGTTCTTTGGTCATCAACTTACTGATTAAATGCCGATTTCAGTGCGGAATCCTTTGCCCTTTGTTTTCCTCGTCGCCAGACAAGTGCAGTATTTCAACACACGCAACCTACTCGCAGTTGGAGTCGTATTAAGAAAAGGGGTTACTGATTTTGGAACATCAATCAGCGGGACATAAGTGGACCCCGCATCCATAGAACCATAGTCTAATATTTTAAGTCCTGCCAATGCAATATATGCTATTTTGTATGAAAAGTTAATAATTCCTTCGATTCTTAATGTCGGCATCATACACATATCGGAAGCAATCAATGACTTTGACGGCTTGCACTTGGGCAATTTATAAGTAAATGGACTATCCCTTTTCACAAAAAGGATTCAAGAAGTGATGTCTTAAACTATAGGACAATTTCAAAACTTAGCAATATATCTAAGCTCTTTGAACGTATAGCCTCAAAGCATTTTAATCTTGTTATATATTCTTACATTGATCCCAATCAGCATGGTTTTTTTCCTGGCCGTTCTACGGTTACGAATCTAACTGTATTTAGCAATATTTGCATTTCTGCATTTGGAAATCGTTGTCAAGTCGATGTGATTTACACAGATTTCTCTAAAGCATTTTATAAAGTTTGTCATAATCTGAGTTCTGTAGCCGACTGGTGCGCGCGGAATTGGCGGCCTCTTAACTTCTCCAAATGCTTCTATGTAACATATGGCAAACGTGAGCTGCCGATTCTAACCTCGTATACCATTGCTCATCGCGCTTTACGGCGACAGTACGAAGCCTTTGATGTAGGCGCATTTAAATTATCCCCAAGGCTTATTCAATGCTTGGCTTTGTAAAGCGAAATTCTAATCAGTTCCATGATCCTTTTACGCGGTTGAGTCTGTACTCTGATTTGTGCTTCCGCTACCGTTCATGTGAATAGGCTGGAGCGTCTAACTTAAATTTGTTCATGTTTCTTCCCTTGAGGATAGGAGGATAATTGCATCCTTACTTGTTTTAAATGACATTATAGTCGGAAATATTAATTGTCCCAATCTTTTTTCCCAAATTCCCTTCAATGTTCCGCCTAGATCTTTGCGTGCCATGGTTCCATTTAGAGTACAGGTGGGTGATGTGTGATGGCAGGTAAGTGCTTAATTGTATGTATATGTGTGTATGTATTTACAGGTGGGCGAAAATGTATCGTAAGTATTTACAGGTGTGTACATAAAGTGATGAATCTATAAAGTCGGGTAATTATGTAGGTATTGAATAATGGATCTAGAAGAGGAATCAAAACAGGTGAGTCAAAACAGGTGTGTATTGTGGTCGTATTGCAGCTATACTCTTCTATTGGTCAGATCGGTTGGGTGGATCCTTTGGAGCCTTCTTCTGGCCCTGACCCCGTTGATCCTTCGCCTTCTGAGTAGTCTGTTGCTAGTTTGTTTGCTGCCTGTTTGTTCAAGGTGTCGCCAACCATAGGGACCCCACAATCGCGTTCTATATCCCGAGCGCGTATGTACCACTCATCACCGGTGATACGTCTGAGAATTTTGGCTTGGAAAACACGGATTTTATTCAGGTGGGTTTTTGCCGCAATGCCATACACCTGAATGCCGTATCTCCAGATAGGCGCCAGGATAACCTTATAAATAAGGATCTTGTTTTTGAGCGACAGCTTGTTGTTGGCGTTAAGGAGCCAGCCCATTTTTATCGCCTTGGTTCGGAGCTTTGCAGCTACCTCAGCGGTATGCTGCTTAAACGTCAGCCGCTTGTCTAGGGTCACGCCTAGGTATTTGTGTCCAGTATTGTGCGGAAGGACTTCTCCGTGAAGGTATACACCGGGACTAATATCCCTTCTTAGCGTGTGGGTGACGCAGACGTACTTTTCTGGGTTGACGGAAATATTCCAACGGCATGCCCAGTTCTCAAACTTCTTGAGATACTCTTGTAGAGTGTCGGTTGCCGTGTAAATGCACTCGTCTCTTGCCATTATTGCTGTGTCGTCAGCGAAGGTGCCGATTACTAGGTCCTGCGGGTCTGCAATTGGTACGTCATGTGCTGTGGGCATGTACGACGTGAACAGGCAATATAGGGTTGGACCTAGTACGCTGCCTTGAGGTACTCCTGCTCGAATCCTCTTCTTCTGGGATGCAAGGCCATCCTGGACCACTCTGAACGTCCTGTCAGAGAGGAATGATTTGACCATTAGAAAGAGTTGAGGATTGAGTAGTCCCTTAACTTTGGCGAGCAAGCCATCGTGCCTGACGCGGTCGAAAGCCTGTTAGATGTCCAAGTACGCTGCCACATCATACTCCTTGGCGTGGAATCCTTCCAGGACGAAGTTAACCACCCTATGTAGCTGTTCAGGTGTACCATGCCTGAGGCGAAAACCAAACTGGAACTTTGGTATCCTACGTTTTACTGCAGGAGTTTCAAGAATTCTCCGCAGAAGGCATCTTTCCAGCAGTTTGCCAAAGGCTGGGAGAAGGCCTATTGGCCTGTATGATTCGAGATCATTTGGTGGCTTCCCTGGCTTGTGGAGCATGATGATGTTAGCGCTTTTCCAGGCGTTAGGGAAGTAGCTGAGGCAGAGTGCTGCATTGAAGATGAGCAGGAGGAACAATATTGCCTTACGTGGGAGCAGCTTTATAGTTCTATTGTCCATATGGTCTTCTCCCGGGGCTTTGCTGTTTTTCAGTGAGCTAATTTCACCTTTAACCTCCTCGAAGGTGATTGGTGCGGAAGGGAGCGCCATTTGCAGCGGGACTTCCAATGTCTCCTGTACCAATAGCACTCTATTAGCAGAGGCGGTGGCGTAGGGCTGGAACCTATCCTCCAGATTGCAGGCAAAGGCTTCAGCACGATCCTGTGGATGCTTGGCCCATGATCCGTCAGGATTCCTGATTGGAAATTTTGGCTGCACTTGCCTTTCGAACCTCCTTGTAAGCCTCCAAAGGGCATACTTTGAGTCTTCATTGGGGCTGGCATCCTCGAGGAGTTTGTCGGTCGACTCCTTCTTGATCGTTGCCAAAATCTTCCTAACGGTCGTAGGTTCGAATGTATTCCCTATAACTATATTTTAGTTTTTGATGGAAATTCATCCCCATAATTGAGTTGTTCGGAAAGCATTTCCAACGCGTCTTTACTTATCAAGCTCAAAGAATTATCCGTTATGCCTTTATTAACCTCTTGGATCTTGTTTCATATTAACATTAAATGAGATTTAGCTACCTTCTTCTGATAGCAGGTTTGATAAATGGCAGCGGTAGCACATTTTGGGTCCTTAGCAACTTTAATAAATTTGATGTTCTCAACATTTTTTCCAACAACTCTTGATTTTCCACATATTTATACTCTGTACTTTGTGCAAATGTATGTAACGGAAAAGGAATCATTTCCGACCCTTATTATATAAATTATATATATTCTTGATCAGCATCGAAAGCCGAGTCGATTTAGCCATGTCCGTCAGTCTGTCCGTATGAACGAAAATATCTCAGAGATGGTAAGAGATAGAGGTTTGACATGTATGGGACATATATTTCTCATACTTGCAGACAGATCAAGTTTTCAATTTTTGCCGCGCCCCCTCCCGGCCACCCAATTTGGAAAAACGTCGAATCTCTTATTTTTGTAGGTAGAAGGTTCGTACATTCTAGATATATTTATTAATCAAGATTATTTATCGATTGGCCAAAGGACATTATGGTGGGCAGCACTGGCCACTTTTTGTGGCTTCTTATTTAAAATGATAGGATATATTCAAACTTTGGGGGTACTGAGTATGTTATAGTTTGATTATACAAAGTTTGATTGGTCCGAAATATATCTAAACCATATTTTTCGTGTCAAGTTGGGCTCGCACTTGCTATCGGCCAAATAATGTGCTGCGATTTTGCTCTTTAATTTTTTGGGTTTTTTGGTTCAGCATTTTTTAAAACACAACGGATCGGTTTACGGTTCGGTTCACAAGCGCAAAAAGCGGTTCGGTTCGGTTCAGAGCCGTTTTGCATCCCAGATCTTTTATACAAACTACTAAAGTCCCGTAGCTCGTAAAAATCAATTTAAAAGGAATTGCAAATAAAATCCCTTCAAATAGCCGTTTAAAAAGCCTTATTACTCGAAGAACACAAGTAAATTTAACTCTTCTTTATAAGAAAAAGCTGTCCTCTTTCTGTTTTTGGAAAATAATTTTCCAAAACTATTTTTTAGGACATCTCTTTGGAAATTCAAGAAATCGTCTTCGTCGTTTATCGGTTCCGGCTCTGAGCTTCAGGAGAATCTTTTCGGTAAGCGGTTCCAGCTTGATTCCGTATTTTTTTCACATACATACCTCTACATCTATGTATAGCAATCCCCACCCTCCCGTTTCGTTCACCGTTCCCGAATAGATAACAATTCAATGTGTTGGAGAGGCATCAGGATCAGCGGCCGTTTCAATGGCTCCCTTTAGCTGCACACACCCCGCCCTTTCATAACAACTACAAGCAGTCTACATGCATTTTTATTCAAGCGCAAATCCACACACAATGCATCATTTCATTTAATTGTTTACTTCAAGGGTAGGCTCAGCTCAGCGCACCCCTAAGTAGGGTTGACTGTCAAAACGTCCGTGTGCCTACATTTGTCTAACCGAAAGGCAAAGACAGGGCAGGGCAGGGCCGGGGCTGTGTTTTTAGTGTAACAACTTTGACCTCTTTTGTTTTGTTACAAAACCCTGCACACTGGCAGCGGCGCGGCTGCAGCATCGGCTGCGGTTTTTTTGGTCTTCGTCTCCGCTTTGTTATCTAAGCCAAATTACACTCTCGCCCTCTCTTTTGCTCCCAGCCAAGCCAGCTCACTTTTTTCCTTGCCTCCGTCGGTGACTGCGAAAGCGACTGCGACTCACTGACGTCTGCGGCTGAGGCATCAATAACAGCTTATGTTTGCTCTGCGATCGTGGCGTACATTCACATCATCTTTTGTTTGGCTTGTTCCCATTCAACAGAACAACAGTTCAAGCATTCGTGCATTCGTTTCAGTCCGCACCTCGGGATCGGCAATGATTTGTTGACAGGGCTAATCAATTGGCCAGCCTACCAGTGCACACCCATTCGTATTCGTGGTCGCGTGGCTGCACCAGCTTCTAGTTCTCCGTAACATGTGCGCCAAGCTCACCTTCTAATAGAATTGGTCGTTGGATGATAAAATAAAGCGACCGGACGAGAAATGTCCATGACACTCCAAAGACGCCTTTGCACTGTAGGAAACATTCCAACTTTTTGGGCATAAACCCCTTTTCCAAAAGGGTTTTAAAACTTAATTATTGGGAATTTGTTCTCGAATACATTAATGCATACCACAAGTGTTAATTTAACAGAACCCTGTTTATACAGCGGCTGTTAAAGTCAGCTAATGCTAACGAATGCTTGTTAAAAATTAAGAGCAACTTTCCTGCTGAAATTTACAATTGCTAACTAAATGAAACAATTGTTTTGATCAAATATTTTTTTGATTGAATATAATCATTGTGGGATTGTACTAAATGTAACAGCCTTTGGTTAGTAGTAATTAATCGGTGGACCTTGTATCCCACCGAAAAAAACATTTGTGAAGAAAATTCAACTTGTAGCTCTTAGCACCTTAACATTTCTTCTGATATAGTTTGTATCAATATGCACTTTTGCGAATTCTTTGAGAAATTTTAATTTTTATGAGACAACCTTAATTTTGACCATGTTGACTTGACTGCCATGTGGCGGGGTAACTAAGAACCATCTGATTGTGGAAGTGGTTTTCAGTGATTGTTCCCAATAAGTCCATTATCTGCTTAAAATCTCGCAATGATAAAATTATATGGGCCCGAAATGGGTACCAAACTGAAATTTTTAAAACTTTCCAAAATCAGTTCCAGAATACTTCAGAGCCGCGATTCAATTCTCAGTGAATACAGTAGCATGCGCGGAACAGTACGGCACTTCTCTAGGTCAGATTTATACAATCGCCGTCGATAAAGGAGCGAATAAGGTTCGAGTAAGAGAACTTTTAAATGGCAACTGCAGAGCAGAAAACGAATGCAACTCTGATGATAAAGGTTGCTCTAAATTACCTCAGTAGAATACCGGAAGGATTCTTTGATTACAGTTTGTTGTGCATTACACACTCTCAATTTAGTAGTTACCGACTTTTGAAAAAAGTTCAGTTTAACATAAGCAGGGTTCGCACTATTTGATATTACAAACATGCCGATGCTCCAAAAACAATTTCTTAACGAGATTTTTCAAAATGCGAATTTAAATGACTGGACGTCTGATTGCAAAGAAGAGAAGTTCAAGAAAGCAATAATCAAATATTAGATATCAAGTCTGTAAACGATATTATAGATGCCTTCGAAAATTGTCCAAGAGAACATACATCGACAAGTGTTTTAAGATTTTGGAAAGTTCAAAAAAACGAGGAAAGTTAAGTTTGACCTTTCTGTTCTAAGAGCTGGTATAGATGAACACCTCTTTGAAGATATAATTCTTATTAACTTAAACTAAGGAGTTCTCAAATGTTGTCAGTGTCAGCTAATGAATTTGACCACTAAAATGACATTATTGAAATATAGAATATTATTTAAAAAATAAGTATTTAAGAATGGAAACTATAAATTTATGTTCAAGCGAACCGAGGTTCGAACCAAAACCTTGGGTACCTTAGACTTTACAATGGGTTCGAACCTTCTTTTAGAGGTTTGCAGCCTTGCTTTTCAGAACATATACACAGAGAAAATGCCCGTTAGAATTGTAACGAAATCATGAACTTTTGTTGACGATAGTCTACTAAGCACGCTTTTTCGATATTCATGATGATGCGTTCACAATATGCTATGAACATTTTTGTTCTCACATATGAACGGTTAGGGCTTGTCTTATAAACATTATGTGCTCGTTTCAAGAACATTTTGTTCTCGCTTTGCCGGCGACCAATTTGACAAGTCTGCACGCAAATCAAATTTGTTTAAAATTTTTGCCACGCCCACCAACGCCCCCACAATAAAAAATTCAATATCGGATAATAAATAGCGAAGTTGAAAAAATGTTGCATACTTTTTGAATGTTCCCCCTTAAAACCACTGGAACGTTGTTGAACATTTCTTCTCATGAGTAACGGGTATATCGAAGTCGGTTACAGCCGACTTTAACTTACACTCTCGTTTTAAAGAAGGTTCGTTGAACACGCATTTTGAAACGAGTCTAAGTCACCCTGTAGAAGACCTGTGCTAGTCAAATCATTAGGTCGACGTGAAAGACAAAGTCTTACGTCATCAGCGTGCATAAGAACCCGCGTCATTTATAAATATAGTAAGCAAAAGTGGACGCGAGTGACTACCTTGGCACACAGGAAATGACGTCAATGGGGTTGAATGATAAAAAGATTATTTTTAAACAGATGGATACGACGCTCGGTCAAGAAATATTTAAGCAAAGGGAAACGGATTTTCTACACAAAATCTTAGATAGGCATTGACAGCTTTCAGACTGTCAAGAAGGCCACTCTCATCAACCCAGGGACTAACCATCAAGGCTGCAAACCTCTGACACTTCAGACCGGGTTCTGTCCGGGTGCTCAACCCGTTGGAAAGCTTAAGGTTCGGCTCTCGGACCGGTTTCTTAACTCATCGAACCTAAGGTTTAAGTTCGAAGAGTGGTTCATGGACCTAAAGACCGTTAAGACACTTTTTGGGATAAAGAAAGTCCGGTTCGTGTCCAGGCTTGGGGGTTAACAATTTAGAAGGTTCGATGAACTTAAAAACCCAAACCGAACCGGTTCTCCGGTGTTCGTTTCAGGAACAGTTCGTTGCTAACCAGACTGAAAGAAATGAGAGGAGTAAATTACTCTATAAGAATTTCGTTACACACATCAGAAAGTATATGCAAATTAACTAAACTAAATCTGGCGAAAGACGTGTAAAAGTTTTAAAAGAATCATTTTTTTTTATATATTCCGAGGCGGATCGCACAGCATTCACACTAGGATTGCCGGAGATGAAATCGATGTATTGAAATATCGATATTATTGCTTAAAAAGACGATATATCATTATAGAATATTTTTCTACTATTTTCTACAAATATCAGAGTAAATTAGAAGTTTATCTAACACATAGCAGCTATCTGAAACGTAATTTGGAGCTCAGAAATCTAGATTTTGAACACAATTAGAATGTAGTTTTAAAAAATAGTCAAATCACACCCTAATGACCTCAATAGGCGTGCGTTTTAAGACTGATACTGAGAACTGCGCGCATTTAAACAGACACTTACTCACTGACAATTAGTTGAAGACTCCACGTCACACGGTGCAGACGTGTAAAAATTGTATGTAAACTGTTTTTTGTGAATTTTATTAAAGGATTGAATGTTTAATATTGGTGTATAAATTTTTGTAGTTTTGCCCTGAAGACGGATGCCGAAGAGCAACCGAAATATATCGGAGAAAAAAGAAACATAAATCGTTTTTTCTATCAACCTGACCTCGAGCCGGAGACAATACATCTACAATTAGAAAGTTCGCCAAATCACAATTGTATTACAATATTTTCTAAACATTCGGCAACCCTTATCCACACACACTACCCGCTGCGCCACAACAGGCTACGAAAGATATTGCCCCGACATTTTTCGAGCTACTGAAATAAGCATTTACGATAAACTGTCGCCTGTTACGGTATGGATCCGGTGGCCATTTCGCTAATTATGTGAAGACAAACTATTGAAACAGCTGCCACAGGAACAAAGGGGTCGAATATGGTCTTAAAATTTGACTGAATTCGGGAACGCGACTCCAAGTGCGGAATATTTGAGTTTTTCTGTAAGTGTGGCGATACGTGAACGCAATTGTACGTGCTGGCATAAAATGGATGTCGTATAAAATAAATTAACGTTTTTCACACATTCCAGAAAAATCTGATTCGTCACCTTCACAATGCCCCATGAAATTTTTGCCGCACGCAAAAGGAATTGCAAAAAGTCGATTCGGGAATGTCGCTTTGAAGAGCCCTCTCCCGCAGCCTTTTGCTCTGGATGGGAACAGGATGCCGGCAGTGGGGTGGGTGGATGGCACCGGGACCGTTGGTGCGTGTGACTTCAAAAATCCCAAAAACGTGTCGGGCAGCATGTTGATATTGACGTGCCTCTTGGGGGTGGCTGTGCTTGTGGCTGCAGTTATGGCACAATTTTGAGATTCCTGGCATTTGCGTGCGATATGCTATTGACGGCTCTATTACGAGCTTTACACAATCGGCTGGCCAGCGATCTGCCGCGGCAGTGTTGGCTTTCGTCACTAATGCAAATGTGCAGTTGGAGAGCTGCTTTTCGCTGGGTATTTATTTTAGAAGCTCTTTGTTGATTATAATTGTGCGTCTGCTCTCACCGCCACCGCCACATCGCTCGGTCGTGGTCTTCTACAAAGCGAAATGTTGTAATGGCTGCACACTCACTACATACATACTCACTTATTTACATACACACACACAAGTACTCTCGCTGGCCGGTTAGGGCGCTGGTAAAAGAGCGGGAGAGGGAGATGGAAGCGGCGCACTCACACACACACACAGACCCAGGTATACGCATATGTAGTTTTATTTGCCAACATTATTATCATCGTGAATTCATAAAGTTAAAGTTCCTCGCATTTTCCAGTGATTATAAATGGTTGAGACTACTCCCCTCGCTCTCACTCCCCATCCCCAACGCACTGGCACTCGCTTGCGTCGTATTTGTTACAACACCGGCCAGTGCCATCCCTTTTCCACTTCGCTCCCATTCGCTGGCACTCTGGCCATCCTGCTCGCACAACTCAGAAACGGCCCGACCTGGTGCCAAACGCCATTTGCTTAGCGGGGCGCGACCGAGACGGATAGAGCGACTCCCTCAAAATGGCCGACGCGCCGTAGAACTTGCTGTTGCTGTTGCCAGTGTTTTTTCGCATGAGAGCTCATTATCGTTTCGCTTGGCTAAGTGCGCGCTGCTACCACCGCTCGGTCACCGCTGAAACCAGTTAGTCGCAGAACATTTGGTTCCAGAGCAATCGCGCTAACCTAAGGCTGACGCTGGCGTCGCCACCGCCACCGCTACCGCCGCGAGTTGAGTCGATCGTGATAGTCCGCGTCCGCCGATTAGGAGACAAGCTCGCCAGCCGTGGCGTTGCCGCCGGGTCGCCGGCCGTACCTGTAACGCAACTGCACCCGCGGCCGATCGAATCGGATCGGGAGGGACCAATTTGCAACGAATTGGCGCAGAGTACAAAAAAAACCCGCCGAAATTGTATCACGCAAGTGACAGCATACTTACATACATACATATGCATAGTGATGATAGTGTAGTCTAGTGTAGCATACGAGGAAGAAGCAAGTGGAACAAGTACAAAATCGACAACGACATGCACTTTCATTACCCCACTCTGATCCACAACGATAGTGATACGCATTGATAATTCACCTCCGATCGATCAACAGCAAGAAACCGAGGCTTACAAGATGATGCTCACCACGGAACACATCATGCACGGCCATCCCCACTCGTCGATGGGCCAAAGTGCTCTGTTCGGCTGCTCCACAGCCGGGCACAGCGGCATCAATCAGCTGGGCGGAGTATATGTGAACGGACGGCCCCTGCCCGACTCCACGCGGCAAAAGATCGTCGAACTGGCTCACTCGGGCGCCCGTCCATGTGATATTTCGCGTATACTTCAGGTGTCCAACGGTTGCGTTAGCAAAATACTGGGCAGGTAAGAGATTGCGAGGGCCAGTGACTATTGTGCCCGATAACAAAAGCTTACCCATTTTTAATGGGTACAGGGTATAAAAGTATATAGATTCTTGATCAGCATCAACAGCAAAGTCGATATAGCCTTTTCCGTTTGTCCGTCCGTTCGGCTGTATGAACACCTAGTTTTTCTAAAAACAATGGTTACCTTCACCATATCTAGAAAAAATTTGTGTTCGGAAAATCTTTCCTTTTTTTATAAACTGCATTAAGATTTTTTGGGTTGACCATGGTTATAATTAAAATAGTTATTGAAAGGACTATTTTACGCTCAACCAATGGTACATTTTTCTAAACACCAGGCCAATTTTAAAAACAAGTCGAATTTCTATGAAACATGGCGAATTTTTTTCTGATCATAGATTTCAGAGACTAGGGGGCCAGAAACCTCTTCCAACCGAATTCCAATTCTTAGGTGACACAGAAATTTCTATTGGTTGGAGATTTAGCAAAGCTCTTTTCTCACTAGCGCCCTGTGTCGATGGTGGCGCCATCTACTTGAAAGGCAGCGGATAAAGGGCTGCAAGTTATAGGTTATGTTTGGCGATAACAAATTTTTAAATTTTTCATTATATTTATAGAGAATATGACTTAAATTTGAATTATGATTTAAAAATGCATCATAAAACATATAACACAATCAAAACATTTCAGTTAAACATCAAATTAACCCATAACTAAAGAAGGGGAATTTTTTTTGGCGAGAGATTCAGACCTGTTTATAGAGATGGAACTGCAATTGGAACATCTGGTGCTCTAACTTAATTTTCTAATAAGAAAATGAAATCTCTCGAAGTTCTGTGGCACCGACGATTTTTTCGAGAGATTTACAAACCAACCGTCGGCAAAATCTCTAGAAATTTCTGTGGCATCCCCGTATAAGAGCTACATCCATCAAATTTTGAATGAAGACTCTGTACGCACATCAAGCTATTTCAACTTCAATTTCAACTTCAGCATGCGCTGACAGTTAACTTAATGTTTGTTCACATACTTTCCTTCATCTGTAGAAAATGAGACGTGCTCGGTTTGACTTTTGATATGGAAGAAGCCTCTAACTTGCGAAGCTACATATGTATTTGACACTTTGACTTTAGTCCTGCGATTTCACAACGTGACTTTTGCTTTATTATCCTCCTCAAACTTGTAATATACCGGACTTTGAAGTGATTTTTAAAACGCATATTCTCTATATAATGCAATATATAATGTAGTACATAAGTTATTACACTGTGACACATTTTTGAACTCAGAGAAGTTGATAGCGTCGAGACAAAAAAATTCTGAATGGGTACGATGGTCGTATAATAACCCTGTCTGTGTTTGGTCTGATTAGCTGCCGTTTCCTTTATTTTGCACTTTGAACTTTTCAGCTTCAGAGTAGGATTTACGATTCCATATCTCGTAGACGATTTGAATTTTGCTTTTATATCTTTAGCAAAGTTGTTGCGCTTGGCTCGGCATACAAAAGATTTCTTTGTAGCAAATCAAAAAATTACATCTTCATATTCAAAACAAGTGAGAAAGTCGGTCATGTCGATAATATACTCTCTACCAGTCCCATCCAATCAGTCACACGGGTATCATGCAATATTTTTTGTCGTTTTGTAATACGCTCATCTTTAAGTTTCTCTCTTTCGCTTTCTAAGATTGTCTTTGCTGAATGAAGGGGTGGAGAACTCATAATAAAGGGTCCGTAATATATTATAGGGACCGTCTGTCCGTGTATGAACAAACAGATCTCAGAGATGGTAAGAGATAGAGGTTTGACATTTATGGGACATAAACTTCTTATACTTGCAGGCAGATCAAGTTTATTTTCAAATTTTGTCACGCCCCCTCCCGCCCCCGCAATTAGCAAAAAAGTCATATCTTCCACAGCTTTGTGGATAGATGGTTCGTACCTTCTAGAGATAGTTAGTAAAAAAAAAGGTAAAACTGGCTATACACAGCTCCTCCAACGGGGCCAAGCCAAGCTTCTCTCAATCTCTTGGCGTGTGTGCTTTAAATTTTTCGCACAAGAGAAAGGGACCTACAGTTTAACGCCGGATCCGAACGGCAAAGTTTGAGAAATTGCTTTTTCATGGCTAGTTACTTCACAGCTGGCGCCACTAAGCTGGTGAAGGTGACCCTATGTGTAAAAGCTAGTTTCTAAAGAAAGAAAAAAACTTTTATTATTAGATGTTCAGAGGCGGGATCGAACCCACGACCTCCCGCCCAGCAGTCCAGCACACTAACCACTGGGCCACAGACGGTCACTAGTTAGTAATTAGCATTATTTATCGATTTGCCGAAATGATAAAGATCGTATGAACGGTTCTCGAGTTAGGAACCAGTGTAAGTGTTGCACCTTGCTATTAAAGAGATGTAACCGCACCGAATCAGATGGAGTCCGGTTTGGGATTAGAACTGGGTGCTTAAAAATGTAAAGGGTTAGGTTCAGGGAGCTAACAACCACCTTAATTTCGCAAATGCTTCGGTACGCGAGCTCAACCGATTACTGTCCTAATACTTTGTTAAGGGTTCAGCAGACCCACAGCAAAAACTGAAACCAAATTAAAATATTTTATTACCATCAATGAGAAACTCACACATCCAAATTTGTAGTCTCCTAATGGCTATTGGAGTGGCCTGCCTGTCAAATTTGTATCCGTTACCATTCAGACCGACATGGCCTCATCGACTCGGCTGTTAATGCTGATCAAGAATATATATATAATCTATAGGGTCTAAGACGAATCCTATTCCCTGTGACATACCGTTCCACAACTTCATGATCGCCTTATACCCATATTTTCAATGGTTACATGGTATAAAAACTGACCGGACAAAATTCCCTAAAACCAGGTTGAAATCCAGGCGCATTAAGTGGCTTAAACAGTGACAAATTCACCCCTAACTTTTGAAATATAATCTTTTAAAGGTTCCATGAAAGTTTTTATGCTGTCAAGGAACCCAAAGTCGAGCTTTGTTGATCGTATTCCTTCCATCAAGAACTGAGAAATATATCTGAGAAGGTTGTGTTAAATTTTCAAACCGATCGGGTCAGCCCAGTGGCGTAGGAAGGGGATTAGGGTGACATTTAAAACATTTTCTCAAAGAAATAAGTAAATAAATAAAATATAAATATATATAATTTTAAGGACCCACAAAATAAAATTTTTCCAAAATTCGACTTAATACCCCCACCCAATGCAAAAAGCTATCTACGCCAATGGTTCAGCCGTATTCGAGAAATCGTGGTCAGTGACTTTGAAAACACAGTTTTGATAGACAGCCCCTCTCACCCGACTTCGATATACCCGTTACTCATGAAAAGTAATGCTTACCAACGTTCCGGCGTTCCTGGGGGAGCGAACATCCGAAAAGTATGCAACATTTTTTAACTCCGCTATTTACTATCCGATCTTGATTATTGCTAAAATAAATTTAAGTTTGAAATTTGAACTCGATGTCTTGTGGGGGCGGGGGTGGGCGTGGCAAAAATTCGAAACAAACTTGATCTGCGTGCAGTCCATAGGAGTCTACATGTCAAGATTGGTGGCTCTTGCTCTTATAGTCTCTGAGATCTAGGTGTTCATACAGACAGACGGACGGGCGGACAGACGGACAAAGCTATATCGACTCGGATGTTGATGCTGATCAAGAATATATATACTTTATATGGTCGGAAATGATTCCTTCTGCCTGTTACATACATTTGCACGACTTTAGTATCCCCTTTTTACTCTACGAGTATCGGGTATAAAAATATTGCCAGAAATGAAATTGGAGTACCCAAAAACCTATGAAACGATTCCCAATTAATTTTTTTTTAAATTTGAATGAAACCACTTGAGGTTTATTAACACCGAAAAGTCAGCAAGCCCAGGCAAAGAAATTAGAGCTTTAAATTTAGCTGATTGAAGTTGTTCAACTTAATGACTGAACTTCTGCCGTCGCCTCTACAGCTGCCGGCGAAAGCTAGAATTAACTTAAATTTGTTTTGCTATTATTGCACAATTTCCTTAGTTACAGTGGATAGTCCCGATTGATGTAAATGAAATTTAGATTTCTAAAGGAAATAAGGAAAACAACAACAAATGAGCAAAGTTAATAAGCGAGTAGAAGAGTCTCACCAAAGACACTTCATATATAGATACCGCATCTCATATAAACTTTTTTTTGTGGGATCCAATGTCAGCTCCCAAGAAAAATCGTTCTTTGCGTCACATGTGTCATCTATAATATCTATAAACTTTTGCTATCAGTCGTATAGCTAATTTAGAAAACGTATAGCTAAATTTCAATATATGTTTCCTCGTACAGGCAGCGAGAAGCACAAATTTGCATCCAATGTCAGCTCCCAAAAACAATCGTTTTTTGTTTGACATGCGTCATCTATAATATCAATAAATCATTGGTCTCACATAGACTTAATTCTTGAAATATATGTATAATGTCTTGGTTGATTCTCTACCCGGCGATGCTTGGTTCCCTCGCATTGAGTGGATATGTTTTATCTTAGAGCGTATATACCCAAGTTTAAACTGGCTGCAAATCGATATTAACTTTTCTACTCGTCCAAACTTCTTCGGAACCAGTTTTTTGTTTGGAAAATGCAAACCACATATTGTCATCCCACACACCAAATTTTCAGTTCCTATTACCTGTACAAACAATTTTTAAACGATTTTTAAGAGAAGGTGTCACTATTATTAAATCGATAGTTATAATAGTTTTTGTTTTTTTTGTAAAAAAAAAAAAAAAAATCTCAGTTTGTGGGAGTGTTTACTTGTCTGCTTTCACCTAAAGAAAAATGCAGCTAAGGGCCATCGAATGCTACAAGAAGCTTATAGGGAACAAGCGCAAAAAATCATTAGGGCCCGGCCATACGCCAAAATCGAAACCAAAGCCGAATATTTACGGTTGCAAGGGCATGCTCAGTATTTGGTGGGACCAATTGGGTGTGCTTTTTGCTATGGTATTATACTTAAAACTGGTTCCGAAATCGTACCCCACCCGTCGTATAGCCCAGACATGGCCCCCTTCGACTACTATTTCCTTTCGTCGATGACGCATGCCCTTGAGGATAAGCACTTCTTCAACTCCGAGAACTCAAAAATTGGATCGATTCGTGGATCGCTTCAAAAGACGAATTGCTTTTTTCGAGATGGTATCCAAATATTGGCAGAAAGATGGGAAAAAGTAGTGGCTCGGGATGGACAATACTTTGAAAAGTGAATTTGAAACAAAAGAGAGAAAAGAAAATCCTTCCAAACATTTTTGTACAGATAACGTAAATAATTTTTGAACTATGGCCCTGAACCATTTTTGAACCGGTTCGAAATCGGTCCGAAACCAAGTGAGAAAGTCGGTCAAGCCCGACTATATTTATACTCTGTACCTAGAGTAGGAGCAGAATGCAGTGCTGCTGCTGGGATCATTTCTAAGTTTCTCTCTCTCCACCTCACTTTCTCTCTCTCTCTCTCTCTCTCTCTCTAAGATTGTGCGGCGCTGGTTGTGAGAGGGTGGGAGGGGGTGGCGGAGGGTAATTCACTTATTTGATCATAACTTGAGAACTGCTCATCCGATCGTTATCATTTCATCGGCAAATCTATACATATAGATAATTACTAACTATCTCCCCCCCGCTACCGCACCCTCCCTCCATAAAAAATGTTGCATACTTTTCGGATGGTCACACTAAGGAACGCAGGAACACTGTTAAACCTGTTTTTTTCATGAGTAACGGATATATCGAAGTCGGTTAGAGCCGACTTTAACTTACGCTCTCGTTTGATTTGAAATTATGTTATACAGGGTTGCCCATATTCGACGGACCCATTTTTTTTTTTTAAATCAAAGAAAAAAATAAAAATTTGGCGGTTGGCAATCTTAATCATTTAATTTGTTCCAAGTAGATTTGTTTACATCAATTTTTGAATATGATATCTCTCAAATGGCCGCCTCTGGCGTTGATGGCGTATTGTGCCCTTTTTGCAGCATTTTCCATAGATTTCGCCAACATTTCGGCCGGAATAGCGGCTATTTCTTCACGAATGTTGTCCTTGAGCTCTTCTACGGTCCTTGGCTTGTTAACGTAAACCTTTGACTTCAAATATCCCCACAAGAAGAAGTCAGGCGGCGTCAAATCGGGCGAACGCGGTGGCCAGTCCAAATCACCACTTTTCGACATCAAACGGCCCGGAAACAATTTCTTCAGAAAATCGATTGTTATGCGACTTGTGTGCGGTGGAGCGCCGTCTTGTTGAAACCAGAACTGCCTCATACGCTTTCGACGAATAATTGGCATCACAAAATTGGTCATCATGTCGCGATAACGCTCCTGGTTGATGGTAACAGCATGGCCATTTTCATTTTGGAAGAAAAACGGCCCAATGACCGTTTTCGCACTAACGCCGCACCAAACTGTGACTTTTTCGTCATGAAGAGGCACTTCTTGAATCTCCTGAGGATTTTCAGTGGAGTAAATACGGCAATTTTGCTTATTTACCATGGTATCCATGGTAAAAATCTGCTTGGACTGACGCTTCAAACGCGGTATGTCATTAAGCGATCTGACATCTCTGTCAAAAGTTATGGCGTTGCCAGATGGGTCCGTCGAATATGGGCAACCCTGTACTTGAAGGCAAAATTTTAAAATTTCGCAACAACATCTCGCAAAGTTTTTCAATGATTATTAATTGAGGGCTCTGCGAAATAAGGCCCTAAAAATAAAATGAAATAAGGCCAAAACAATTTATATGGAAAACAAAAACAACGATTTTTCTCAAATTTGTGGTGTTATTTAATTTTTTTGGGGCATTATTTCCTAAATAAAATTTCAAAATGAAATAAGTCCCCAAAAGAAGAAATTAAATAAGACCGCAAACAATTTTTGGGGCCTTATTTCATTTTTATCAGTCAATTTTTAATATGATTTTTTAGGATCTTATTTAATTTTCTTATTTTTGATAAAATGTGAAAAAATCCAAGAACTTTAATAACGCTTAATTTTCTTATCTGCACTCTTCATAACTTTCCAACCTCGCAGAATAAGCATAGAAAAACTGGCCCCGCTCGTATCAGCACCCAATTTAAATATTTGATGACCATCCAAATCCAGGAGAAATTCCATTTGCCAACTCTCAAGTTTTTAGGCAAGTTCTAAAAATTCCATATCGGGGCAACTTTACTAAAATTCAGAAACTATATCTTAAATATAGAAATTATTTCTAAATTGTAGGGCGACTTCAACCATTGACTGATTTTCCTTAAATATAGAAAAACTTGAGCCGACTTATCAACTCGAGGAAGATCATTGAGAAACAAAGGTCCAAAGTGACCTACCTTGCGGTACACCAGAAGCGAAAAGTTCTGGAAATTGAAAAATCTTCCGATGGAATTGAAAGCTTGACACGAAAACTTGAGTGTTCTTTAAGTGCATGACGCATCGGCCGCTTCTCGGCATTAGTATTTTTACGAATATTTTATGATTAGGAATATTTTCAGCAACTACAGCGCTTCATACACCCATCGCTCATGGCGCATTGATGGTAGGGATCAAAAACTTTTTTCCCAAAAAGTTAATTTAAAATCTAGTAATTTTTTGTAGTTGGTCCGTAAACATGAGTTGTAGTCGACAATATCCAATTGCTTCATCTTTTTTGTCACTTAAGACTAATTTCACCTTTTCGTCGAGGATCCCTGGCTTAAAATTCGACATTTAAGATATCGAACATGAACATCGCAAGATATATAATCCCTTAAATTTAAGTTCGGAAAATAAATATCCGACTTAAAAATGTTGCATACTTTTCGACTTTTCCACTTAGGAACACAGGAACGCTATTTCACATTTCTGCCCCTGAGTAACTTCCATATAGGAAGTCGTGCAGGGCCGACTTTAACTTAAGATCTCGTATTTGAATGGCCGAAACATTTGCGAAAATATTTTGCATAGAATGAATATTGAAAATAAGAAATAACCGCTATCGATGACTCGATGCACGACACGAGTTGCCGCCCCTGTGTCTGTCCGCCTGTCCATATGATCGAAGAGCAGTGGCGGATCTAGGAATTGGCTAAGGGGAGGCTAAGGGCACTAAAGATCACACAAGATTGTTCGGGTCTCATTGTGCCTTTCAGAATAGATAGATCTTAGGCCTAGGATATTATATAAAAAGATTTTGTGCGGTGAACATCATAGTGCGTCACCAGATTTCACAAACTAACTCCCAAACTCAAAACATAGAAAGGCTCTGTCGGAATGAGAAGGGCGAATTGCCACATTACGACCCCAAATCCAGATTTCACAAGCGGCTTTTGTAAACTCAGACTGTATACATGACATTTTCTCTGGTTCAATAATGCTTATTTGTATCGTATTCGTATTTGATTTTTATCGACCCGGCTGTTGATTCTGATCAAGAATATGTATACTTTATAGGGTCGGAAATTATTCGTTTTCCCCGTTACATACAAACTTAATATATTCTGTGTACCTTTGGCACAGAGTATAAAAAGGTTTTGGCCAATATAAATGCCTTGAGGAGGAAAAAATTAGAAAAAGAAAAAGTGCTGCTGGCCATTTTTTTTAATCGCTCGTGAAAAATTTATAAGTAACTGCTCTAACAATAAACATTGAAAAACTTGGCAGGATGAGTAGGGCATATTTTAAAATTTTACCTTCAAGTAGGGGAGAGTGGGGGGTTGTGATCATAGTTTTGTTTTTCCAACATAACTTCGCCAAAAATCAATATTTTTTCGTTCTGTAAATTTTGTATTTTAGGTAAAAGATGTACAAAACTTTCCTCATCACTAGTTTAAAAAAATAATTTGTGGGGGGTTGTGAGCCACCCATCTAAAAGTTCAAAATTCGTGTTTTTAAGCCATTATTCTTTATTAAATGAAAAATGAACAATTTTGCTCATATTCTGAATTAAGAAATATGAATGAAGAGTGAAAATTGATTGACGGCATCAGGCTTGTTTTCTTTTATATACGAGCACTTTTTGCTTGTGGCTGTTCTTTTGTGTGCCTTTCTTAATGTTTTTTTTACTTCTTTGAAGAGTTTTTCCCCTGTTTTATTGCGCGTCATTGCAATATTCTCTTTGAACGTCAAAACCGACTTTTTTTCAAAGTGGCTCACAACCCCCCATATCTCACATTTTTTTTGGTGACGTCACATAACGAAAAAGAAATTGTTACAAAAAAAAAACATATTTTCATCAAAATGGCAATTGACCAAAGATATTTCCCTCATACTTCCTTTTGTCATTACGAAAAAATTTTGTATAATATTCACAAGTCAAAAATGAAAAAAAAAAAAAAATTTTTTAAAATAAAGTCGAGTTCTGGTTCACGATCTTAAAGAAGGTGTAGACTGATAGGTTGCTTGCCAAAAGTTAGGTAATAAGAAGGGAGACACATGACATTAACAAATAGTTTAAATATATTTTTTTTTTGGCCAATATTCGAGTGGCTCACAACCCCCAGCGGCTCAGAACCGCCCATTCTCCTCTATAACAATAATTTCAAATAGAAACCTTCAAACCTTAATTATAACATAATTTTAAATCAAAAAACGCCGTACACGTCGGTTAAGCTAAGTTCACACAGGCAAATTAATTTGACAATCTTTTTGAAAATTTTGATTAAAATTGGGCTAAATAGCCATGATTGCAGATTTTGCAGGACATAAAATATAAACTAATGGTTGATTCACTAAAAATTTAATCAAATATGGCCGAAAAAATCGCCAATTTGGTCAATTTATTCAAATTCAAAATTTCCTAAAAGTTTGTCAAATTATTTGCCGGTGTGAACTTAGCTTAAGACCATATTTGTACATTGATATGGTTAGCTTCATGAATTTGGAAATGCCACTGCATTTAAGCTTTGTGGTTAAGTTGTAATTTTTTCTTATTTTTTGACATTTGACGAAAAGAATTCACATATGTTTAGTACAAAACCTGCAAATTTAAAAACTTCATTAAAAAGAAACTTATGGGTGACCGCCTCGACTTTGTTGTATAATAATTCTTAATATTTCGCGGTCCATCGATGACATTTTTTCCAATATATGCAGAGATCAGAAGCTCCATTTATTTTTTTCAATTTTATTGATGCCTCGCTGTCTCATTCTTAAACTTTACTAAAGCTCCAATAATGTAAAGCAGCAACTCAGCGAGTGTGTATGTTTGTTTCATGTTTTCATGTTTTTCGTGCATACAATCGTTCTCATCAATCGACAACTGTTCGCTTAGTGGCGAAAGGTGAAGAGAACATAGGAATCGATTAGAATGAATCTTTGCGCAAACTGTTGCCACGTATAGAATAGCGGGTATTCACACTGGTCACACCTGCAGCATGCTTTTACACCAAACCGGAAGCTTCAAAGACAGATGTCAGCTACTGCTACTTAGTTTGGTTGCAAGCGATCAAAATCTACGAATTATAAGGTTACAATGTTGCGACTTTTAAGTAAACACCCAGCCTATGTATTTCCTTCTTTTACTGTTGAATAGACCATAAGGAACACACAAACATATATTCACTCTTATATATCTGTATAGATTAAGTGATTCAATCTATCATTGGTTTCTTTTTTTTCAGATACTACGAAACCGGATCGATCAAACCCCGGGCGATAGGTGGCTCAAAGCCTCGCGTAGCCACAACGCCAGTGGTTCAAAAAATTGCCGATTATAAGCGCGAATGTCCGAGCATATTCGCGTGGGAAATTCGAGATCGGCTGCTGTCGGAACAAGTTTGCAATAGTGATAATATTCCAAGTGTAAGTTAACAAATTGCAGCAGATTCCCTCAATATTGCAGCTCAACCGTTTTAAAATCAAAATTTTCGATTAATCCTGAATGCTGAGCTCTAACTGAACGAGATATATTGCACTTACGAGCTTCCTTCCTTTCTTCCTACTCCTTGATCCCATATGAGCCTGAAACAGAGAGACTTTCGACGAGACATCTGACCTAATAGCTGTCTAGGCGTATTCTCCGCAAGATCAGAGAACTTTGTTAGTAAGTGAGTGCCAAGAATTAGATTTGTCTCAAGTCAGTGGCCTTATCCTTATCGCAGCCACTTCTCCTGGAGTCATTGTAAGGAGCAGAAGGTCTGGAGGCTAGAGCCCGGACTATATACTGCCCGGCTAAGTCTGCAGAGATCTGTTGAGCGCTTTGAGCATCAAGTCGGAATCGCCCTACAGGTTGAAAGCACCCGCCATTTCTGGGTTGTTGCCCTTGATGCCCCGGCCCTCGGGCCCTGCGCCTGGCACCCAAATCTCTCGGAGAGCCTTGCGGCAATAGTTGAGCCAAGTGACATAATCGCAGCCTGGCTATCTGAAGAAAATGCAAATTGTACTCAATTGACTTTTGGGAAAAGAATAAATTTTTTGAGCTTTTGAGCATCTTGAGCCTTTTGTTCGTCCAAACGACGCACAGGGGCGCCATTTGAGTTTTTTCGTTGCGAAAATCCCAACTTTTGAACCAATATATATAATAAAAAAATAGAAAGAAAAAATTAATAAATAAGGCCTATATCCAGCACTTCGGAAAATTTATTTTGTTACAGTATTGAAATTATTATTTCATGTTTATGTTAACTAAAAAACATGAATTTTAATCAGTTTTTATTTTTAATGTTTCTTTATAAAGGCTTTCAAGTTTTAAAATTATTTAAATTGCTTTACCAGTTGCTTAATATAAATATGATTTTTTTATGGCGTTAACAAATTTCAACTTTGATAACCCATAAGTAAGCATCGTAGAAGGGCTAGCACTTTGTTTATACACTTATTTTATAGATTGAACAATTACACTAGGCAACAAGGTCCATTAGATTGAAGGGTTTGTGCTGATTATAGATGGTTTTCGTGTGTTGAACACGAATTTGTTTTCAGAAATGGTTTATCACGTCAAGATTTTTAGTAATTTTATCTTAAAGTTGCAAAAATTTCTCTTTTTACTCATTTTAGACGCGTTTTGTGGGTAACCTATAATTTTGTTTGGACTCTCTTTGATATTTTCGTAAATTACTATTTCTTAACATGTTGATTACTATTTCTTAACTTAAAAAAAGATATCCCAAAGAATTTTACGATTATTTTTAGCGAAGATATACCATTTTGCATACATAGTCTCGATAATAATAAAATAACAAAATTGTTTACTGCCCGAAGGTATGCCTTGCAAAAACTGTACAGCAGGATAGTAATTTGTATAGAACTTCAATGAAAGTTTTGAACAAAACCAATTGCATACTTTGGGGCAGCAACAATATATTGGTTTTTCGTAAACTCGTATTCAATTATTAACAGTGGTAAGTCTTCATTAAAAAAATCGTACAATCGTTTGGGATAGTTTATTTCAAAGTTAAGGAGAAGTACTTTTCGATAATATCTCAAAGAGTCAAAACAAAAGTAAAGGGTTCCCACAGAACGCGTCTAAAAAGAGTCAAGAAAGGCATTTTTTAACTTTAAGCTCAAATTTCTGAAAACCGATTCGTATTCAGCACACGAAAATTATCTAGAATCACCACCAATCCTTTAATATTCTGAAATAAGTCTAATTTTGTTGCCATGTGTTATCTATCACATTCCATTTAAATTATTTAATTATCTTTATGGGTTCTAATATTATGATTTTTGCAGAGAAGAAACTCTAATGGCGCCACAAATAGGTAAAAGAATAATCAAAGAACATAATAAGGACGCCACTGTGCGACGCAAAGCTTAGCAATCAATTAAATATGGGGATCCTTTATACTTTACCGTGCAGCAGTTTACTGTGAATCCAATTGTATAAACTAATATCGAGTAGATTGCAGGGATGCAAATCGCTCGTCCAGAAGAAATATAATATAAGGTTGTCAAAAAAGTCTTGCGGTATTTCCGCAAGCTTGTCTTTGCAAGCGCGTAGTTCTAGTTGTATTCGTCGCATCGGTTCACGCTAGAGCTTTTTGGAAAGCTCTTTTCACGCGCTAACACGTGTTTTATTTATTGTTGTTTGTTTTTAGTCGTTCGTGAGTTATAGCGTCGCAAACATGGAGCAAAATAAAGAGAAAATACGGCATATTTTACAGTACTGCTACGATAAAGGCAAAAATAAAATGCTGCCAATTTGTGCAGTTTATGGACCCGATACAGTTTCCATTTCCACCGCACAAAGATGGTTTCATGATTTGATGATTTCGTTCTGGTGCAGAGGTGATCGAAGATGCGTCACGGTCCGGAAGGCCTGTCGTCGAATATTGCGATAAAATCGCTGAATTGATCTTGATCGAAAGAGACCGGCATAGTAGCAGCCGTAGCATCGGCCAAGAGCTGGGCATAAGTCATCAAACCGTTATAAACCATTTGAAGAAGCTTGGATTCAAAAAGAAGCTCGATGTATGGGTGCCACACGACTTGACGCAAAAAAACATTTTTGCCCGTATGGATGCATGCGAATCGCTTCTGAATCGCAACAAAATCGACCCGTTTTTGAAGCGGATGGTGACTGCACCGCAGAAACAAATAACAAAAAACAAGCACACTTTAGGCTTTGCGATATAACACAACGTCCCGCACTTTCTGGCAGCCAAACTTTATGGTTCTAGAATCTCAAATGTTCACCCATTTGGGGGAATCAGGAGGATCATAACTATCACTGCAGCTGAATTTATATCACATGGACAATGGCACACAAAAAATATTACTGACAATACATAAATTTTATAAAAAGAACTCAACAAATTAAAAACATTTCATTCATTTTAAATTAAAATTATTTCTTTCATTTTACTATTCAGTGTAAGTTTCTTTAATATTAAATTGATTTAATGTTGTTTTAATTGTGATGAATTTCACTTAAATATTGAAATGCTGCCACAGTAAGAACCAATACATTTTATGGTCTCTCTTTTAAAGACATTCTTATGAAGTACGTCTGCAATGACACAAAAGCAACTATACAACTGAAAATCTTATTTTTTTACGAGATACAGACAACACGTTTGAAGCCAAAATTCTTACTTTGTATTTTTATTTTTTTTGGCCTATGGTAGAGACCACTGTGTGACTCGCAGCTGACTAAATTGTGTTTAAATTAAAATTCAGAAAACTGACACAATGTCAAATGCCGGTGATTTTGATATGCGAAGACAATGTTGGCTGTGGGCCTGAATGGGTTAAGGTTTGTTTGTTAAAAGGAACCGCAAGCGTTTTCTTACAGAGCCCAACTCGTTGCACTATCTTAAGAGGGGATACCACCAATGAGTCTTTTTTGTCCCTGGCGATATGGGGGAAGAACTCTTCTTTAAATCGCACAAATTGAATACCAAATCCGTGTGAGGCCAGGGAGGGTTGGTGCAGTCCAAAGCCGAAGGCTCGATCAAGATTGTAGCAAAGTAGATCCCGAACTCAAAGGCGGCAGCCGGTAGGCCTGCGCACACAATGGACTTAATAATTTCGAAACAATGCCCAGGCATTGCTTTTAAACTGGATTAGAGTTTTCCATTTCCATTCTCGGCTAAGATGTTTTCATTATTCGACCAGGTAAACAAATACATGGTATCTAGTTCACCTAATCCACAGCTCGGAGCTCTAATTTTCCGAGCACACAATGCAGATAGATTAGGCGGTCGGCGAGCACAATGCAGCCAGCCGCAGATCACAACAGTAGCAGAACTCTTCAGGACACATTGAGCGGCGATCATCGCCAGCAACTCCGCTGCATTCTTATCCTCAATCTCATCCTTATCCCACGCGCAGCCCCTCGGAGCAGCCTGACATTGGCCAACCGCTTTGATGTTCTTTGATGTCTTTATGCGCAAATAATGGCGGCCAGTAATTCATTATACGGCCGTAACAGAACAGCACAACGTCAACTCAATTGTGCTAAATGAGGAGCGCAAAACAGCGTCCAAAGAAATGTCAAGCCCGCGTCCGACATGGGCACGTGGCAACACTTAAACTCCAAAGTGGCATTTTCCATGTTCGTTCATGGTAATGACATTGTACGTAACTCACCCAAGTCCTCGCCCCACCCCCAGTCAAGCCACAGCTTTAATGTTAACCACACAATTCAATGGGAGAAACTGTGGCAATTCGTTGCAGCCAAATTGTGTAACATATGGGCGCAAAAGCCACATTTTGCTCAACATTATTGATCCTCACTCGATTTGTGCGTATTTTCGATACCCATCCCCAGCCCCCGGCCAAAAGGGGGTGGCCTTTGTTTAGCTATTGTCTGGCGCGCAGATGCGAAAATGGCAGAGCTTATTTACACAAAAATTCATTTAACAATTCGCGCTTTTATATACTGTGTCGGAGAGTCGACTGAGAAAACAGGGGATTTATCCAATTCACTTTAACTTTTATGAGCCTGGCCCAAAATCGAAAACTTAACACCGTACTGCTCCCTAAAACCGAAGGAATTGCTTTAAGAATAACTGAGCAAGAATCTATAAATAAATAATCTTTAAATCCTGCCAACTCTATCAGCTGTCAGTCTAAGCAAAGTTGATTTTTTCTTCAGGCCAAAGATGTGGTGGAGTGGTGGTAGCTCTAACAAGGCCTCATGCATCCACAGGCCAGCATCTGCAGCTTCATTTGTGATAGTCGGAGAGGTGTGTTCACGATTTTCCGGCTATGTTCCTGCATCTGTATAGAACTCTAGTGCACTTGCTATATGCCACATTTAATAAGTTGGTCCAGATTGCTTAGTTTAAAATAGGGTTCCTGTGTTCAGTCACCAATTAGTAAAAAGTAGAGATTGTAACCATAGCCGAAACCGTTAACCGATATTAACGGTTTCATGCAAAATGGTCTGCATTCAAAACTTGGTTCATTCAGACGGACGGACAAACGGACAGGGCTAAGTCAACTGTAGTACTGATGCAAAAATAGTTTTTGTGTCGGAGCTGCTTTGCTCAACCAGATGCATTTGAACATAATTGTTGTGTGTTTTTCCCACTTTTCAGGAAAGCAATTATTAACTATAAATGATTCTGTGAAAAAGCTAGTTTTCCATAATTAATTTTATGATACAGACGGGCACATTTAAAGTTGTGTGGTATTTCCATATCAGTGCTTGTGAAGAATTTTTTATGAAATTTTCCAAATTGCGCTGTTTTTCTACAATGTTGAAATTTCTATTAGACTAAAAATATTTATTAAAAGAAGAACATGCTAGCTCATTTATCATATTTATTATTTCAACACTGAAACAATTAACAAATTGACGATAACACTTGAGACAATACAATCATTAACTATTAAACTACGTAAAACAATAATGGTTTACCGATTAATTAATTGACGCTCAGCAGTTTGCTAAGCCAAATAAGAATGACACCCACCTAAGTATACGGCGACGCGGCGTCATTTTCGGTAATTTTCTTCCTGCTGCAGAGAGAAGAGAAGCACAATAAAGGGGAACTCACAAAAACTTCCGCTTAAAGTAAATAAAATACGAATAATGTTCTTCGCGAAACTTACGCTTGAAGTGAACTTCGGGTGAGTCTTGAGTCAATACTATTGACGATCCTGTGTGTGTTTACCCATTTTGATGGGTACAGAGTATAAAACGTCCCCCAAAACTAAGTTTATTCCCTCACAACCGAAACATTACACAGAACCGGAACCGTATACCGAAAAAACGACTAAAACTTGAAACCAGAACCGGAACAGGAACCGTTATTCTTAATTTTTTGTATACCAGTACTCAGATTACCGATACTTTTGGAATCGAAAAGACTGAAAAATATATTAAAAATTATACCGGTACAGTTTCGATTACGAGTGCCACAACTAAACTGTA
This sequence comes from Lordiphosa stackelbergi, assembly GCA_018904235.1. Classification (NCBI taxonomy): domain Eukaryota; kingdom Metazoa; phylum Arthropoda; class Insecta; order Diptera; family Drosophilidae; genus Lordiphosa; species Lordiphosa stackelbergi. The sequence continues at coordinate 68,825 of JAEIFU010000332.1, read as the reverse complement.
AAGCTGGCACATAGTTTGCATATTTGGTTAAATTGTAAGCTTTAAAATAGAATCTGACCTGGCAAAACCTTCAAGAGTTAGTTCAAAAAACTCTTCAATACAATTTTCTAAAATTACAGAAATTTTTGCCACAAACTTGTCGATGAAACGAATGGCACTGTTTTAATTCCGGTTTGTGGTTTGGTTTACGGGCATGAATAAGCGGTTGGTTGCGGTTTGGTTCGGTTCGGTTCGGAACCGGTTTGCATTCCTGTCATGATAACCATTGAACAGAAAAGAACTTGTGTTGTCCATTTCTGTTCAAGTGAAACTTCATGAGGAAAGCAGCTCTGACATAAAACCTTGAGCGAAAACCTTTACTTCGACTCACGCATGTAATTTTAGGTCTGAGGTAAGAAATTGGATGGACGCTAAACCAATGACCGGTAAAATGTTTCTGTTCTGATTGTTCCAATGAATGGCGAAAGGTGAACCTTTTTTCTGGACCTCTCAAAGTTAAACGAGAGCGTAAGTTAAAGTCGGCTCTTACCGACTTCGATATACCCGTTACGCATGAAAAAACAAGTTTAACAGTGTTCCTGCGTTCCTTAGTCTGACCATCCAAAAAGTATGCAACATTTTTTTAGGGTGGTAGTGGGGAGGGCTTGGTTTACTTTTTTGCTTATAACTTGAGAACCACTCATCCGATCTTTATTATTCCTTCGGCAAATCGATTCATTTTGCTAATTACTAACTATCTGTAGAATCCTCTATTATTAAAACTGTAGGAGATATAACTTTTTTCCAAATTGCGGGGGCGGGAGGGGGCGTGGCCCCCAAACTTGATCTCTGGTGACAGTTGATGCGCACCTGTACAAGATCCTGAACGTAAGGGATAACACTGAACCATGTAGGAAACTGTTGTAATGGGGAGTGAGTCGGTTGGGACTTCTGGCAAACGACTAGCAGTCATCCTGTGGGGGGGGGGGGGGTTCTTTGACTTTCACCCAACAACACCCACACTACATAATTAATTAAGTCCCGAGCGCACTTTTTATTGCATAACAACACAAATAATAAAATATAGATATATAGATAAAGATGAATCGAAAAGTAAATACACTGGATACGCACCAAATGGTACACTACTGAGATGGTAATGTGGTGTCGCTTCTGCACCCTCCCTACCAAATGATTTTCTATTAGCGAGTGATTTTAAGAAAATCCCATATACAGCTACAGCATCCTGTCATCCTTTTTTACCTTACAAGGAAAAATAATAAAATTTTGAATCGCATTTCAACTTAGTTTATTTAACAAAACTCAAAAATATTTGCTTCATAATATGGGTTAGGTCCCCAGATGACAATTGATTATTCTCGATCAAAAAGATCATTACTTCATTAAATTTCAGTACATATTATAACCTTGATTATAAGAATATAGCAAAATAATATAGAAAATAAGCTTAAAGATTATTATATTTTTATGCTAAAATATGCGTATGTAGGCGTTTACTTCTTTTAATTTAAAAAAATAATTTTTATTTTTTGTGGCGTTTCTAATTTAATGCATATCATTGTATTTTTGTTGCATGAGAAGCATGTCTTCGAAAAAAATGAGTTTAAAATTCAGTTTTGAAAAAATGAACATATTTATGTGCCCCGCACTGTGCGATCAGTTTGTGCTAGGCTGAACATATTGAGTTTGTTCTTCTTCAGCCAAAATTAATGCAGTTTAAACAAACCACTCAAAACAGATCCACGGGTTCGGCACGCGGAATGATAAGACTCAAAACAAAAGTCAAACTTGCCATCAGCAAGCCAAATAAGTGGAGAAGAAAATGTGCAAATGAGTGAAACCTTGCCAATATTGGGAGCAAGCAAAAGCGCAGATTGGTTGTTAATTAAATGTTCTCAAAACTCTGCTACTTGCACTCTTTCTCTTCCAGCTGATTGTGGTTGATAGTGTGGAATCAAATAAATATATTTTGGTTATTATACACTCACCCGATTGTATCCTCCGAAGGCCTTCGTGGTTACAGCTGAATATTGAAATTTTGCTTGATTTTTGGACAGATATTAAAATATTATTTAGTTGACACACACATTGGACAGTTGTTTTGCTTTTGTTCCTTATTGAACCATGCATTGATTTGGTTGAAACTTTCAACCCACTTTTCACCAGAAAACAAGTAAGACCGTTGAAGTCGAGTAGCCCGACTTCAATATACCCTGTACAAATGACAACGAGAGCGTAAGTTAAAGTCGGCTCTAACCGACTTCGATAAACCCGTTACTCATGAAAAAACATGTTTAACAGTGCTCCTGCTTTCCTTAGGGTGACCATCCGAAAAGTATGCAACATTTTTTAGGGTGGGTGGGGTGGTAGCAAGGGGGCTTGGTTCGCATTTTTGCTCATAACTTCTGAACCGTTCATCCGATTTTTATCATTTCTTCGGCAAATCGATTTATTTTGCTAATTACTAACTATCTCTCGAAAGTACGAATCGTCTATCTTCAAAACTGTGGGAGATATAACGTTTTTTCCAAATTGCGGGGGCGGGAGGGGGCGTGGCCAAAATTTGAAACAAACTTGATCAGCGTACAGATAAAAGAAGCATTTGTCCCATACATGTCAAACCTCTATCTTTTACCATCTCTGAGATCGACGCGTTCATACAGACAGACGGACGGACAGACGGACGGACAGACGGACAGACGGACATGGCTAAATCGACTCGGCTGTTGATGCTGATCAAGAATATATATACTTTATAGGGTCGGAAATGGTTCCTTCTCCCTGTTACATACATTTGCACAACTTCATAATCCCCTTTTACCCATTTTCAATGGGTACAGGGTATAAAAATAGAAAAAATAGATATGCCACAACAAAAAAAAAATAATGAAAATTATTGAAAAAAATCTAAATGCAAATAGTTTAAATTCACTTATTTTAAATTGAGCTGGACTTATTTTTATTTGGAGTTCTCTTTTCACCCTCACTTCTTGGTGTGGGTGATCACTCGAGACTTTTCGTTTTAGGTTTTTATGTAGGCTTGATGTACACTTGAATGCAATTGATGTACCCTCTCTCTTCTATGTATTATTTGGCATTTCTTTTCAAACTTGCATTTGATAGCAGGGTATGTTTAAGCACTTTTTGCTAGCTTATGTTGATGTATTTGAGGATGAAATCGTGTTGAACGGAATGAACGGAATGAACACTGCTTTTGGCACTTTGTATGTGGATGGTGTATTAATTTTGCCGATGAATTGATAAGGCTTTGGTTTCGATGATTAAGACGTTCTTTCTGAAATTTCTGAGGCTGCTGAGGTTAAGCGTTTGGCAGGTAAGACCTGGCAGGTTGGATCACGACTGAGGCTAGCACTTGAGACATCGCATCTCGTGCGAGAGGAATTGAGTTTTTGGGAGCTTTTACAAAGGTTGTCTGCTCAATGCCACTGCAGTGGGAGAAAAAATCTGTGAAGATGGGAGGTAATGCAACTTAGCTTTTGCTAATTTAGCTGAGTGGGGCTAATTTTTTTACCTGAGCTGCTGCTCCACAATTATAAATGTATAATTTGGATGAACTTTGGATGTCTTCTCGCGAAAAACTCGTCTAATGGAGAGAAATCCATTTAGAAATGGACGAGTCTATAATTTCAATAGAAATTTAACACTTACGAGATCTTTTGGTTTGATTTTATTTTAATTTAGACAATTTCATTCCACAATAAGCCGGATGGCTGAGAAAATTTAACTTTTCTCTAGACTTTAAGGTGGTGAGCCACAAATTGAGTATGAGAACTGTCACATTTGACATTTGTAACTTGCTCAAATAGGGGGAATTGTTTGTGCGTTACGTTGTAACGTAAGATAATTTTTCATCGATTATTTAGCCGTTATGGTCACTAACTAAATTGAGTTTATTTGAAAGAAAAATAAAGTACGAACATCTCAGCCGTAGGGTAATAAGCAAAATAAATACTCATCTCAACGCATAAACTTATGTCAAGCAGAACTGTTCATTACAGTCTATATCGTCTCGGCTGTTGATGCTGATCAAGAATATATATACTTTATATGGTCGGAAATGATTCTTTCTGCCTGTTACATATATTTGCACGACTTTAGTATACCCTTTTTACTCTACGAGTAACGGGTATAAAAATTGAACTGAAAATAGTGTCCACCCAAAACTTTAATTTCAAGAGAAATAATCAGTTTCGGAGCTTCGACTCGCGGGTTCTAACCAAAATTTCCCACTGGTAAATGTTCGAAATTTTATGGTTCGAGGTTTTTGGATGAACGTTTTGTTTCGAATTTTACTTCGGCTCATAGCAGTTAAATTGCGATTACGATGAGTAATTAATTAGATTATAATCTATATAAATAATTATATATTAAAATTAATTGTAATGATTATATAATCCTCTGGTATAAAATGTCTGATTCTGTCTGAGAAATAGTTAAAGATGAACGGGATAATTGGCAATTACCAAAATTTAATCCAGAATAAATAGAAGTAATCAAAAAACGAGAAAGCAAGCTAACTTCAGTGTCGATGTTTTAATACACTTGAAAAGGTTGTCTCTACAGTTAGAGATTTCGACCAAACTTCGCAGATCAGCTTAAAAACATAAAATATTAACAATGACCATGTTTAAAAGCGCTAATACTCAGAATGAAATGGTTTTTCCTACTAATACTCATTTTCCGACTCTGTGCAAAGATTCAGCTCGATAGCTTTAAAACTGAGGGACTAGTTCGCGTGGAAACAGACAGACGAACAGACGGACGGACAAAGCTTAATCGATTCAGCTCGTCACGCTGATCAAGAATATACTTTACTAGCAATAACCCGTCGCGCTTCGGTGCGCCTTCAACAGTATAGAACCAATGCACACCTACTTCCCATCCACATACCGCCCGCTCACCACCCAATTCCCACCATTTTTCCACCAACTTTCCACACACTTGCCACCCACAAACCACCCACTTTCAACCTACATCCCATCTACCCACCCACATCCCTCCCAAATCCCACCCACATACCACCCACTTCCCGCCCAAATCCCGCCCATATCCCGCCCACATCCCACCCACTTCCCACCCACTTCCCACCCACATCCTACCCATTTACCGCCCACATCCCACCCACACCCCACCCACACCCCTCCCTCTTCCCGCCCACTTCCCGTCCACTTTCCCGCCCACATCCCATCCACATCCCACCCACTCCCCTTCTGCTCACCACCCACATCCCATTCACTTCCTAGAGGATATCCCAGCGTAATTTCCAACATCGGAAAATGAAAACACAAATGAATTCTCATTTTGACCTTACGAACCGAGTTTCAAGTCAATCAATCAAAAAAATTAGTATTTTCAATGCAGAATTTTCCAAGAAATTTTCCCGCATGGGGGCGGATTTTCCGACATTGAAAAATCACATTTCAAATTATTTCGTATTCTACCCTTACAAACCGAGTTTAAAATTAATTTTATTTCATGTTTATTTTTCCGGGAATTTCCCGACCGTCGGTCAAATTTTTCATCATCGGAAAATAAAATTTCAAACTATTTCGTATTCTATACTTACAAGCCGAGTTTGAAGCCAATCGGAAGAAAAATAGTTTTTTGCATGCTCAATTTTCCAGCTATTTTCCTTGTGGAAGGATTTTCCAAAATCGGGAAAACACATGTCGAATTATTTCGCGTACTATGCTTACAAACCAAATTTCAAGTCAATCGGGTGAAAAATAACATTTTTTCCATACACACTTTACCGACTTTTCCGGATGGAATTTTCCAAAACCCCGTCTTAGTAAGCACTTTTACCACTAGCAAAAACTCCTGACCAAATTTCAGCTTTCTATCTCTTACCGTTTAGGCTGTGCGATGATTGCCAATCAGTCAGTCAGTCAGTGAATCAGGACACTCTCTTTTATATTTATAGAGATGTGGTCGGAGTTGATTCCATCTATGCGTTGAAAACTTCTGGGCAAAATTGTAATACCCTTTGCAAGTGTATTATAACACAGGTTTACAAGCTTTTGCAACAGAAAAGATAGCGAGCTTTCCATATGTATTTTTGGTCTCGGCACGTTTACGAGATATTTGCATAAACGTGTGTTAAGCGAGGTATGTTTACATTTGCAGGTCCTGTGACCGCATTAATTAATATCAATATAAATTGATATATATATAAATTGAATTGAATGACGTTAGAGTTAAAAAATTCAGCCTGACCAGCTTCTATTGTTGTGTTATTTGGGTCCTGTTTTTATAGTTGTAAGGACACAACTAATGACCTCGGGCAGGTTTGAGCCTTAAATCAGTATCAGACCTTTTTAATTGAATCTGACTGAGGAATCAAGTCCAGCTCGAATAACAAGATAAAATCAATCAATTGTGTTGAAAAATAAGCCTATATCGAGCTAAAGTTAAGTTTCCCGTTAGTTAAGTTTTCGGTATCAAGACAAGAATTAAACGAGAGCGTAAGTTAAAGTCGGCTCTTACCGACTTCGATATACCCGTTACTCATGAAAAAACATGTTTAACAGTGTTCCTGCGTTCCTTAGTGTGACCATCCAAAAAGTATGCAACATTTTCTTATGGGTGGGAGGGGTGATAGCGGGGGGGCTGTGGTTCACTTCTTACCTGAGTCGATTTCCGGCAAATCGATTCATTTTGCTATTCCTACTTTTTCTTAGTTTCCAATTCTCTATCTACAAAACTTTGGCAGATATGACCTTTTTTCAAATTTGCGGGGGCGGGAGGGGGCGTGGCAAGAATTGAAAATAGACTTGATCTGCCTGCAAGTATAAGAAGCATTTGTCCCATACATGTCAAACCTCTATCTCTTACCATCTCTGAGATCTGTTTGTTCATACGGACGGACGGACGGACAGCCAGACGGACAGACAGACAGACAGACGGACATGGCTATATCGACTCGGCTCTGTTTTAAATTCTGATTCCTCGATTTCGATCTCTGGTTACATGTCTCCATAGTCCATTAAAAAATCGCGTCGATATTGCAGGTACTCTCTAAGATAGGAAGTGAGCGAATGCCAATTACTTCTGTTTAAGAACTTGTGCATTTCCTGGTCGGTCAAAGCATCTCTTTCCCAGTATAGGATCCTGATTTCCTTCAGAATTGGACAGCGAGAAAAGAAGTGGGCGGTGTCTTCTCTCTCTCCGGTGTTGCAGAGAGTGCAATGGCCGGGCCTTGAGATATGTGGCATATAGTTTAGGATGAGCACTTCCGTTCTCGTTCGAAAAATGACTTATATTGCTGCCACGTCTAAATTGTCACTGAAATAATTTTTGTCTTTTAAGTTATACTCCAGTTTACTGTACGTGACACCAGACTGACTTTCATGGGCTTGTGATTCAAAGCCAATCCTTTCCGTGCTGTCTATGCTCTGTAGCAGTTTTGTCTGCCAAAGGTTCCATGTACTGTCGTCTTCTATGTTGCATCTAATATTGTGGTCCGACGCCATGGTTTCCCACCTTCCGACGAACTGTGATCTTTCTTCTAATAAGTGTTCTGTGACGATTCCTGGAAGACGCGTCGATGGCATTTGCATAGTTTTGGTAACATAATCGAAGTGAAGTTGCAATGTGTAGAGAAACATAGTTGGGAGACCCGTTTCAAAGTGTATGGCATAGTTGGGCGAGCATATAGGCCAAGTGTAGCACCCTCTTTATATAAAAGCGGAGGAGTTGTTCTACTTCTTCGTATTGACCGAAGCCCCATCTTGAGCAGCATAGCACATAATTGCTCTGGCTGTGGCTAAGAATAATTTGTACGTAGTGGTGTGATTGACGTTTCTTTTCCTAAGCAGTTTGTTCCACGTGGTATTGATCGCAATTTTCGAGTCGCTTAGTTTTTTGTTCAATTACTTACGAAATGACATATTTGGTGTGAAAGTGACTCCCAAGTACTGGAATTCGGAGACAATGCCTAAATTCACTCCGTTGATAGACCAAGTATCTGTCCTTGCTTTTCGAAACCTTGTTTCACGTATTACCATAATCTTCAATTTTTCGCAGTTAATTTGAAGACCCCACGTTTGGCAGTACGAGTGCATTGCGTCGATCATTTGCTGCAAATCCCGGGCGTCATCGGCCAGAAGCACCATGTCATCGGCATACATTAAAACTTTGATTCGTTCCGATCCCAGTTGGAAACCCCCTGGCAGAATGGATGATATATCGTTGATGTACAGTGCGAAAAGTAACGGGCTCAGTAAGCAACCTTGTTTCACTCCAAGGCTCGTTCCAAACCATCTGGATAGGTTCTGGCCGTCCCAACCCGTGGTTTTGTTGCAGATCATTTCAATTACCTTTGTCGATACTCCAATGTTGCTGAGTTTTAGGTAGAGGCTTTGTCTGTCAATCGTATCGAATGCAGCTTTAAAATCAACAAAAAACGATTTCCAAGTACTGTTTTGCAACGGCGGTGAAGGTGAAGACTCTGTCAACAGTGGAGTAGCCTTCTTGAAATCCGGATTGGTATTCGCTTTAGATATCATGCTTTTTGACCCAGTTAGAGAAACGATTCAGTAGTATAGAAGCAAAGGTCCTCATGGTCTCGTTTAAAAAGGATATACCTCTGTAGTTCGTTGGTCCGCTTGTTTCTCCTTTTTTAAAGATTGCGTATATAATATTTTGTCTGAAGTGCATTTCCCGTATAAAATATTGTATGATATAGGTTAGTAAGGAGCTGTACAAAGTAAGGTGTAGCATTTTTCAGGAACTCTGCTGGGACTCTATCCTCCCCGGGTGCCTTATTTTGCTTACAGCGCGATATTGCTGATGTTACCTCCGTGATATCAATTTCCATGTCTAGCCCCGGAACACTGGTAAATGGCAAGGCAAAAAGATGTTGCATTGGAGGATCATCAATGAACAACAGGCTTTGGAAATGCACTGCCAGTTTCTTTGCATCAATCCTGATTGGTTTGCTACTCGCGGTTTCATTTACCTGCCTCAGCAGTGTCCAAAGGGCTTTGCTGTCCTTTACAGCGTTCAAGGCTATTTCCATCTGCCTATAGTACTCCTTTTGCGTGCGCTTACATAAGGTGTCTAACACTATATTACGGTTATATCATGGGAAACGGACATAGGCTGCTTGTCCGTTTCCTATACAGTATACAGTGTCGATTTTCATCTGTCTGTAAAATTTTTAAACAAGCTGAATATTAATTGTTTTGAAAAAATAAAAAGAAATCTTTAAAAGTAGACGAATTAATTTTTGACTACTTTTGACTATTTTTTGGTACTAGCAAGTAATTATTTTTGACCATTTCTTATAGTAATCTATCTAATAGTAATCTTGCGAAACTTAAAATAGTCGTAATTTATTCATTCCAACTTTTTTTATATCCAGAAGCCATTGCATGAACTGTGCAAATGTTTGTAACAGAAAGGAGGAAACATTTTCGACGCTATAAAGTATATTTCTTCTTAATCAGCATCAACAGCGGAGTCGATGTAGACATGTTTGTCTGTCCCTCTGTCTGTATAAACGCGTCGATCTCAGAGACTATAAGATATAGACACAACAATTTTTTGCCCATTAGTGTTTTTACATAGGTGAATACAGTACCCAGATCAATTTTTTTTCAGATTTGCCAATAATTCGATTTGCGAATTACATAGAAAACTATAATCGGTGACGACTTTAACACTAATTTTATACATCTATCCAAAATGTTCACATATATTTCTGCAGCACTATACCAGATCAGATAACAAAGAAAATCAAAAATTAAATCAATCTATTCAGCATTGAATTGGTAATAAAAACAGGGTAAGACCCAGTGGCGTAGCCAGGGGGAAGTGTAGGGGGTTACGCCTGTCCTGAGCTAGTATTAAAATAGATTGAATTAATCAAAAAATTCGACCAAAATTAGTCATAAAGCTGGATTATTTTAAGCATGTTCGAGATTAGTTTAAGCTCGATATGTGATATTGATTTGATCCCAGGAAGGATACTTCTTTTCTTCCTTTCCTCCTACATATTCCATAGGACATCTTTATACACTTATTTATTTATTCGCCAATTGAACAATGCTCTTTACTGACTGCCCCAATTTATACCTAAATTGTAATATTTGGGGAGAATGGGGGGTTTTGAGCCAGTGGGGGTTGTGAGCCACTCAAATATTGGCCACAAAAAAAGTAATATACAACTTTTTGTTTTTGTTTGTAAGTGTCTTCCTTCTTATTACCTAACTTTTGGCAAGCAACCTATCAGTCAACACATTCTTTAAGTATGTGCACCAAAACGCGATTTAAAAAAAAAACGAGAAAGGCAAAGCTAACTTCGTCTGTACCGAAGTTTTGATACACTTGAAATAGCTTGTTACAACGGTTAGCGACTTCGACCAAACTTCGCAAATCAACTTAAAAACATGACATATTACCCATGACCGTGTTTGAGAGCGATAATATTGAGAACAAACCAGTTTTTCTCACTAAAACCCATTTTTCGAACGTACATTTGTATGGCAGCTACAAGAAGTAGTCATCCGATCCGGTCGGTTCCGACATATTAGCAGCGTGCAGTAAAAAGATGACTCTGTGCAAAGTTTCAGCTCGATAGCTCCAAAACTGAGGGACTAGTTCGCGTAGAAACAGGTAGACGGACAGACGGACGGACAAAGCTTAATCGACTCAGCTCGTCACGCTGATCAAGAATATATATACTTTATGTGGTCGGAGATGATTCCTTCTATGCGTTACAAACTTCTGGGCAAAATTATAATACACTTTTCAAGTGTATAAAAATAGAGGAAAGCTAACTTCGGCTCGACCGAAGTTTATATACCCTTGGAGCATATATTTCTGCCAGTTTTTTATAGATCCGATTTCGATCAAACTCTCTAAAATTGTGTTGAGACAGATAATATTTATAACTGAAACGCTACCATTGAAACAAAAAAGTTTTTCTCACTAAAAATATTTTTCCGACCGATCATTCCTATGGCATCTATATGCTATAGTCATCCGTTTTGGATCAGACTTGACAGAATTATGTGTTAGGATATCAATTTGATCAAAAACCAGTTTGGGAGCGATAGAATTGAAAACAAAAAGTTTTTCATACTAAAACTTTTTTTTTAGATCTATCTTTAGTATGGCAGCTATACTATATAGCTGCCCGATTTGCATAAAACTCAACCTAGTGTAAGGGTCCTTAAATTGGCTGGCATGGCGCTTGATAAAGTTTGGTTAGAAATGGAATAAGTGGCCGTAATATTGTAGAAGCATTTGCAACATATATCTAACAATAAAGCATTTGTTGAGATTAAGAGGGACTAAATTGAGAACACACCATGAACTGACCCTATCTAAATCAGATTGCAAAAAGCGACTATCACTAATGGATCTAATTGATCGGAAAATTTTAAGATCATCAGCATATAGCAGAAACTTTGAATTACGAAAATGCATGCAAATGTCATTAATAAAAATAATGAAAAGTAATGCACCGACGGCACTCCCCTGTGGAAGTCTAGAAGTAGCCACACATGGAATAGAAATCGAGTTGTTTATTCTGACTCTGTAGCTCCGGCGGTTCAAGTAAGATTGAATCCAGCACAATAAGGAGGAATGAAACCCTATCTTAAAAAGCTTTGCTTTTGGGAAAATCTGTAAAAATAACATCAAAAGCGTTTATCAAAGGAAGGAACTGATGCAATAATTACAGAAAACCGCTAAATTGGATGTAGTCGAGCGACCTGGCATAAAACCATGTTGGTTTGGGATAATGTACAGTTATGTACCTCGCTCTTGACACCAGCCTTAAACACAGGTGTGACAGTAGCAATTTTCCACTTGTCAATGAATCGGCCAGCTGTGAGTGACATTGAGAATATGGTTCTGAGTGGCCCACTCAAATCACCAATGCAAGGTTTCAGAAAAAACGAAGATATTTCATCATAAAACTTTAAAGACCACACCAGTTTTGGTTTATTTAAGACTTTTGAAAAAACAAAAAAATGTTCAAATTTTTGGGCCAACCGGGACTTGAACCCAATGAACACGAATGAAATTGCATCTCATCGCACACCACCATCGCTATCGCTTGTCGCTGATGGTCTACAATATTTCTTATACTTTTTCACACTCACTTTCTAATTTATGAACTTGTGATCTCAAAAGGCATTGATGTAAGCACTTTTGGAATGATACAAGTTTGAAAAGCTTGGGTCGAAATTGAAATTGAAAATATTTCGATTTTCCGCTTCAGATTTTTAAAGGTATTGTTCTTGTTTAATCGAACCGATAACTTGGTTTCGGAGCAGGTTCAGGTTTATATATTTTGTTTTCGGTTCGATGTGAACAAATTTCCGAGTTTCTAGTTTAAACCAGTTCAAACAATAAAGTATTTTAAATGTATTTACGTTTAGAGTTGTTGCATTCTTTAAGAAAGACCAACCAAATGTATATCAATTTGGCCGTTTGACGACAACTTCGAACAAGTTAACAAAATTGAAGAAAAAAACTAAACACTTTCTAGCTCCCTGGGAACCCCTTTATCGATTAGGTATAGTTGTGTTTATTAACTCAACAATGAAAAGTAATCGGCCAGTGTGCTGCGACTGTCCAGTAATGGATCGAAACTCCCATTTACCTATTTAGAAACCCGAATTAGACATGTCCTGATGCCTCCAAAGTGCGGTTTTAGGGCCCTAGGTGCACGCTGCCTTATGACTTATTAGTGTAGGTCTACTACATTCTCGGATGACTGGACTACAATTAGCCCAGTTACATCTTGCCGTTAAATTTCAGTTTGGAGTTGCGTGCGACTGTGCAGCATTTCCCCAAATCTGTCGCAGCATAGAAACCAGTAGAAGTAACCAGTGCCAGAGCTGTCCTATAGCTTGCCTGCTCTCGGACGTGGATTGGCTGGCTGCGTCGTCAGCCAATCATGCTGTTCACACGGGGGTAGGTACGTGTGTACGTGTAAGGAGCAGACAGCAGAAAAACTCGCGCGCGTGTGTGTGCACTGAGTACAGCCAACTCTCAGCCATAAGCCCTATTTGTGTATGTACCCACTCTGATTCGTTTTGTATTGCAGGTTTCATCCATAAATCGTGTCTTGCGCAATTTGGCGTCACAGAAGGAGCAGCAGGCGCAGCAGCAAAATGAATCTGTCTATGAGAAGCTCCGCATGTTCAATGGACAATCCGGCGGATGGGCCTGGTACCCGAGCAACACAACGACGGCGCATTTGGCATTGCCGCCAACGCCCACAGCGGTGCCTACGCCAACGAATCTATCAGGACAGCTAACGCGGGATGATGTACAAAAACGAGGTAAGCGGAAGGCTCTGCCATAGATCAAATCCATATATATTTCCTTGATTTTTCGATCACGTGGCGATGAAATTTATCCTAGTTGAAAAGAAATTGAAATGCATTGTCTCGCTAGCAACAGATTTCTTTCGCGGAATAGCAACATCAACCAACTGGCTAAATCACCGATTGGAGCAAGTACAAATTGCCAGAAGGTTGTGCTAGATGTCGTGTCTTCTGCATCCTTTTGCCTTCCAATGTTTGGCTCAGATGTGTCTATTGTAATCGATAGCAATTCCTTGTAGTGGTTTTATCGGATTTGACAAGGTTTATCATAGACATAGCCCAGCTGATCCACAAAAACAAAGCGTGAACTTGAAACTACATGCAGGGCACGACTTACTGATTACGCTTTGGCAGAATACTGTCATTTCGAGCCAAGTCGTGCAGCACCATCTCCGACTTCAACAACAGCTTTGCCGAAACCGAACGTAACAATTCACATTCACTTACCGGTAGCGGAACCGTTACTAAATTTTTTTGAGCAGCCGTCGCAAACCGGGCCAGCAAAATACCGGACTGAAAAAGTTTCATTTTAGTCTAACTAGATCAGGGGCCGGCAAAAAACACATACCCATTTTGGCATTGCGTGTATGTTTGTACTACAAACTTTGTAGGCATTGACACAAAGCTCATTTTGCACTGCGGTGTTGTTGGCGAAAGCAGTGCAGCGACGAGCTTATACCAAAGTGCGGCGCGTCTCTATCTTCGTTGAATACAAAACTGCTCTGCTGTAACGACGTCGACACACCGACAGTGTACGAGCTTGTACTGTTCTCCTTTGCCACACAAAGAGTGCTAAATGAGCGCTCCCTCGCGTGGCTAAACACACACACGCAACGGCAAAATAAGCATGTGTGTTTTGCCGTCCCCACGCTCCGATACGTGCGACTGCGCCGCTTCTGAGCACTTTTGGTCTACTGAGCACAGTAGATGAAAAAGTTTGGTCCCGATAGGATAACATTTAGAGGACGCGCGCTCACCATAAGAATCAACATTTTTAAATTAAAATTTTTTTTAACATAATCAATATACTTATCATCTACAGCTACACAGAAAAAACGAGAGCGTAAGTTAAGTTGGCCCTGCCCGACTTCGATATACCCGTTAACAACATTTTTATCTCGGCTATTTATTATCCGATCTTAATGAATATTTCAGGGATTATAGATATTGCGAATATAAATGTAAGTTTAAGAGAAGAGATCGATATCTTGAAAATTGTGGGAGTTATTTTTTATTGTGGGGCCGGGTGTGGGCGTAACAAACAAATTGAAACAAACTTAATCTGCGTTCTACAAATCGAAATATGCGGGCTAAAATAAATCCCAAACGACGTCAAAAGTTGGTTAAACCCTGATTTTATAAAACCAAGTACGAGAAGGATTGATCTGAGTACGGATTTTTCAATCTTACTTTAGAATTTAGTTCACACGGGATTGATTTGATCTTGTTATTCGAGCTTGAGTTAATCCCTCAGTCGGATTCAATGAACAATGTTTAATCATTGGATCATACTAAATCATTTTGACCCCCAAAGCTTGTGAAGGCGATAAAGATCGGATGAACGATACTGAAGTTATGACCAAACGTCAGTTCTAAGCAAAGATCAGTTTTGATATGGTCACAGTAGTGGCGCCACCTATTCGACAGTTTTGAAAATCAAGTAGTGGTGCCATCTATTGGTAAAGTTATGACCAAAAGAAAGTTCGCTGCTACAGCAGGTCTGTACTCTGCAGTATATTATACAGGGTTTGTCCGGAAAGTAATAGGGCTAAGTCGATTTTAAAAATGTATTGAGCCCATCGTTACAAATTCTTTAAAATCTTTTAAAATGGGCTCTTTCTGCTTCGATGCAGCGCTGCCAGCGCGATTTCCAAGCATTAAAGGCGTCACACAAGGTATTCTCTCGAATAGCCTTAAGAGCCGCGGTGCATGCTGCTTGGATCCCCTCTGCCATTTCAAAATGCTTGCCTTTCATTGGCCTTTTCAGGCGAGGAAACAAAAAAAGTCCGTGGGCCACATCTGGGCTGTAGGCTGTTCACTAGAAAGGCGATGTGAGCCGCCGCTTTTTTGACCATCTTCGCGCACAGCTTGCAGATGTTCAAATGCTCCGTCACAATGTCAGGAACCACAGATTTTGGTAAATTGAACATCTCGGCAATTAAGGGGGCATTCTCCATGTCGCGGGTGTTTTATAGGGTTGTCGAAATATCTATATCGAATAACTTTTGACGATATTTTTATGAATACATTTTTTTGGTTTTTGGACAAATATGAAGGTTTCCTAAGGGCAGAAAACCTCCCTTTTTGTGGCCGAAACTTATAAAAATACACACCAAAAATATATTCAACAAGTATTCGATATCGATATTTCGACATCCCTAGTGTTTTATGAACCGTTTAAAAAAAAATCTTATCTGCAAAGTTTTTCCAACTCTGTTTTTAGTATTATGTTACAAACAGATTATAGTAAAGCCCCGTACGGAGATCAACGAAAAATTCGTTTCGGTACAGTATTTCAAATAAATAGAAACACTTTCTAACAGCACATGAGCATCAAAGCAAAGCCTAGATGTTTCTTATTATATGAATTACTGTATCGAAACGATTTTTTCGTCGTTCTCCGTACGGGGCTTAAACAATAGAATTTTTACTGCTTCGATACGAGGGCTGTTCAAAAAGTTCTCGGCCGTCAAAGTGGGGGGTCTAAAACAAGTTAAAGTGCTGGCGGCCACGATTCCACCTCTCCAGGGTGTGTGAAATAAAAACTAAAAATGGGGTTATAATCAGTATAGATGTCATTCTCTGGTCTAGTTTTGTGATTTTTTTCGACAAAATGGTGGCCATTGAAATAATAAAATAAAATTTTGGGCCCTTCTTTGTAGTTTAGTGTAAAAAAAAAAAATAGTAAACATTTTTAAAATTATGATTGAGGGTCAGACCAGTAAGGTGACAATTCTCCATCGATTTCACTTTGAATCATCAAAATCGGTTCAGTGTAATTTATGGGCGCCAGTTCGAGAAGGGGTTTCGAGATAAATGCGTTCAAAGAGTGAAGTAATTTGAAAATTGCTTGTTTTATCGAAGACATTGGTCGACCAAAAAGGCTATATCTTCTAAAGTATTTCGAATTTCAAAAAATCCTTTTTGCGCGATATTCTCAAACATCCAAGCTATAAAATAATAACCTTTACATACGAGTCACATTGTCGGTGTTTGTCGAAGTCGAAGGTCTTCCAGCATGGTCTTCATCGGTGACCTCTTCCCTGCCCTCCAAAAAGACCTGGTGCCACCGAAACACGACAGTTCTTCCTAAAGCAACATCTGGGTGATCATATCAAACGTCTCTGTCGCAGATTTACCGAATTTCACACAGAATTTAATCGCGTACCTCTTTTCGGCTTGCACCACTCACAGAAACACGTCGCGCGAAAATGCCTGTCCTTACTCTGCAGGTGCTCGGAGACAACTGCTCCGAAATACAGTCGCGGCGGAAGGAAATCAGTAATATTACTTTCCGGACAGGCGCTACCTACGAAGTCAGTCACGAAGTCAGTCGATAGCGCGTGCTGTATTGTTGTCAACGATGATCAAGAACCAATAAATATTTTTTATTTAAGTGGTCGGAATCGTATCCTTTGCACTACTTCATGATACCCTTTTTACCCATATTAAGGGGTATAATGAGGCGTCTCTATTGACTCTGTCGCCTTAACGGGTGGAAAATGGCAGTTATAAAGTATTTCACACTACCAAAACATTTTGGGATGTAGAACTTGTTGCTCTAGTTGTGATTACAGCTGGCTGGTGCTCAAAAGTAAAGCCGTCTGCTCTTAAAAAATATGAACACTTTTTCGAAATTAGTGATTCAAGGTAGGTTGATCCTCCCGGCTAAACCCTTCACTCTCCAGTGTCCGTAGAAGGTAATTAGTTATGAATGGGCGCTTCTCTGTTCATTAATATGACAACTTATTGATCCACTTTTATCCATCTGTCTTTCACGTCAACAAAAAGTAACTAGTCGTCGCATTCACCATTCCACGGACTTTACAGCGTAAAATTTGAGACACACTAAAATTTGCACAGTGCAAAGAACCCGGACAGTGCCGTGTATACAGCTAGTATATAAATATATTTCGTATGCTCTTTTCCTCTTCCTAATTCCTTAAGTCATGTCAAACTTTGGTAAGATAAATTTCCCTACTGGAAGTTACACGAAATGAAGGTATTTTGCTTTTTTCCCAGTCCAGTTGGTTATTTAAGGCAAAAACTTGTCATTTCGTTTCAATCTGGCGAATTTGGCAAATTGCACCAGGGTGGCGGCCAGGGTGGCTCAGGGGAAACCACCCCTTAATGCAATCGCAACATTGTAAGCATTTTGTCACAGATGATCAAACATCAGGGCAAACAAATAGTTAATTTGTTGGTCATTTGTTATTTGCCATTAAATCTAATTGAGGGACGCTATTCTGGTTCTGATTCAGATGTGGATGCGGCTGCTACCGTTTGGCCTTTGATGCTTTAGATTGTTTTTGTTTGCTGTCTGATCGATGAATAGGGCTGACATATGTCCTTTAGCCAATAAACATCACCCCGTCCCATTCCGCTGCCACTCCATTGCCATTCAGAGTCACGAGATAGACAATCGCCGAAAATAAAAACGAAATTTAATTTACAAATGCCGGGGTACTTAACTTGAAGCCTTTTGATTTGGTCTCGTGCAATTACGAGTCCTCTTTAGATAGCCAACAGAGCTGCTCTTTACTGAGATGGGACCGGGATGGCCGTATGGCTGGATATTGGGAGTACCAGGTTTTTGTGTAAATTCCATAAATTATGTAAACTCAATGCTCAATTTTATTACCTCCACAGATCTCTACCCAGGCGATGTTTCCCACCCCAACTCCCATGAGAGCACATCCGATGGAAACTCCGATCATAACTCCTCCGGGGACGAGGACTCCCAAATGCGGCTACGGCTGAAGCGAAAACTGCAGCGCAATCGGACCTCATTTACCAATGAACAGATCGATAGCCTGGAGAAAGGTATTCTTTAGTTGGTGCTAACTTTTTCAATTGGGCATGACCATGACCTCCCGCGGTTATATTCACAGAATTCGAGCGGACACATTATCCGGATGTTTTCGCACGGGAGCGACTCGCTGAAAAAATTGGTTTGCCAGAGGCACGTATTCAGGTTTGTCTTTCAGTTTTGTTTAATTCTATTTGGTTCGCCTTAATCCCAGTTTTTTGGTCGATTAGTTTATGAAAGTTTATGCACCCGGTAGGCAGGCGCCACATAAAAAGCGAAAGTTCAGACAGCTTGCTCGGAACATTGGAAACCAATTTATTACCTGGTAAATAGTAGGGAGTAGTGTGAGTGCCTCTGCTTCTGCCTCGAAACATCTGATAGATAAAGATTTTGCTTGAAAAACTTTTATACAAACGGCCACCTTCACCAGCTATTGGCACCAGCTGCGAAGTAAGTAGCCATGAAAAAGCCTCTCAAACATAGCCTCTCGGATTCTGCGTTAAGCTGTAGGTCACTTCCTCAGAGTTCTGCTTGATTTCTGAACATTGCCTCCTCATGGCATGGTCAACGAGGACCGGCATTATAAAGCGCACCGAACTTGTACAAAAAATATATCAATACTAGCTAAACCCTCCGCGACTTTGTCCGCGTCCAAGATTTGAGGAAGTTGTAGAAATCGTGTTGTATTATCTTTTAGACCAGTGGTGCCCAAACACACACTATCAAGCTTTGCGATGGTGTGTGTAGCAGCGAAACACGAAGTAAACATCATTATGTCAAACATGGGCTACAAGCAAAGAAATAAATATGTGTGCGTGCATGTAAAATCCCTTCCATCAAGTGGATGTAAATTTCGGGTCTAGCGATATTTTCATCCCGCTCCCATTTCTAGTGAATATATATAGATTGTGGATTTCACAGCAGCATCAGAACTGCTTGGCCATATTTGGGAACGTATAGACTCCTAAGTCTTACCCAAAAAATAAAGTGTCAATATTTTTGGATACAACTTCGACATAAAACCCGTTTCATTGAACCAATAATTACAAACTAAATATCAAAACAAATTAACCTCATGGCAGCCATTCTTCAATTATAATTCAATTCAAATTGGCATCCCCCTTGTTTCACACCCCCTCCTCTACAATATAAGTATTATTAGTATATTAGAATAAGGTGGTCCCGTAGTGTGAGCGGCTCTCTCGTTTAGAGCCAATTTCACATTTTCTACATAAAGCTATCTGTCACATAAACTAAAAAATAGCAGTGTAAGATCTATAACTATCTGACAAATAGCAGCTATCTGGGAGAACAGAAATCGGCCCTTAATATTTAATTGTTTTATTTTATTTCCAATTTTTTTCTTAGTGCTAAACGAGGATCTATGCCGAATCTTAGATCTCCAGGATAAGCAGTTTTAACTGTGGGTTGATAATATGTCAGTCTATCATCATCCAATGTAGACAGAGACCTTTTACAAAAGTGTCGAACAAATAAATTTAATTATTTCATGTTAAATCATATGTTCCATGGTGTTGTGATAAGCACTTTGGACTTTGAATCCGGCGAACCGAGTTCAATTCTCGGTAGAACCTTAACATTTTTTTTTTTATAAATAACTAAATTTAACTGAATCAATTGTACGACATGTTAAAATAATTTTTTTTTTTTTACAATTTTCACAAAATTTTTGTCTGTCTACTGTGACATTTCTAGCAGCTCAAAAACAAAATTATTAAATTGATTTTGGATTTTTGACCAATTTTCTACAATATATACAGAATTTTTTGAGCCATGTTGTGCAAAGAACTAGACAAAAACGAGAGCGTAAGTTAAAGTCGGCTATAACCGACTTCGATATACCCGTAACTCATGAAAAAAACATGTTTAACAGTGTTCCCGCGTTCCTTAGTGTGACCATCCAAAAAGTATGCAACATTTTTTAGGGTGGTAGCGGGGATGGCTTTGTTCACTTTTTTGCTTATAACTTGAGAACCGTTCATCCGATCTTTATCATTCTTTCGGCAAATCGATTCATTTTGCTAATTACTAACTATCTCTACGAATCCTCTATCTTTAATACTGTAGGAGATATAATTTTTTTCCAAATTGCGGGGGCGGGAGGGGGCGTGGCCAAAATTTGAAACAAACTTGATCTGCGTGCAGATAAAAGAAGCATTTGTCCCATACATGTCAAACCTCTATCTCTTACCATCTCTGAGATCTAGGTGTTCATAAAGACAGACGGACGGACGGACGGACGGACGGACAGACGGACAAGGCTAAATCGACTCGGCTGTTGATGCTGATCAAGAATATATATACTTTATATGGTCGGAAATGATTCCTTCTGCCTGTTACATACATTTGCACGACTTTAGTATACCCTTTTTACTCTACGAGTAACGGTATCGATACTTTCGTCCTCCACCACTAATCGGCTGAAATAATGGCTAAGTTTGAGTGGCACCAGCACTTTAAAACAAACGCCAGCTCGTTCGTGTATTATTACTTCGCTTCTAATTGCTCCTTTTTATTGAAGAAATACATACATAAATATAAAATAGAGTTTGGAGTGTTCTATTTTTGTGTTGCTTGGTTTTTCTGGACATGCTAGAACCTTCTCCAGTTGCCACATCACAAAATTTTCGAATCATTTATAATTCGGAAGTCAATTGGATTATTTTAAATAAATCTTCCACAGATGGAAGCTGCGGCTCAAGATTCATCATTCTGGATCTAACCCTTTAGGCTGTGAAAGTGAATCCGTGTGTTACACACAAGATACAAGAGCTGAAGATAATCTCTAACTGACTTCAAAATACCCGTTACACATGGGAAGAAATGTTTAATAGCGTTTGCAAAAAAATTTTTAATCGGCTATTTACTATCCGATCTTGATGAAAATTTTTAGCGATTATAGATAATGCGAATATGAATGTAAGTTTTAAATTTGAAATCAATATCTAAGCATTGTTAGGGTTTCCCAACATTTTTTATTGTGGGGCGGAGGTGGGCGGAGAAAACTTCATGAAGTTTGCTTCATCGGTAAATCCCCTCTAACACTCCTTTTCTGAGCGAGTTTAAGGACGCAAACATTGAGAAAAAAATGTTTTCTCACCAAGACCTATTTCGCGACTCATTGCTCCTCTTGCAACTACTAGAAATAGTCATCCGATCCGACATTTAAGCAGCGTGCAGTAAAAAGAGGACTAAGTGCAAAATTTCAGCTCGATATCTTCAAAACTGAGAGACAAGTTTGCGAAAAAGCAGACAGACGGACAGATAGACAGACAGATGGGCGGACAATGCTCAATCGCCTTAGCTCGTCAGGCTGATCAAGAATATATATGCTTTATGTGGTCGGAGATGATTCCTTCTATGCGTTGCATTCTTCATATCAAGTGTATAAAAAAGGAGAACAAGTTGATAAAGTTACACATGCGGCCCCGGGGGCCTCCCCCGTGCGCAGCGGCTGATGAATCTCGTAACTGAATTTTTCAAATGTGATTGCTACGCCTTTTAACCACGCGCTGCGGCTTCAGTGCCTCACAGCCTCGGCCGCAGTACGAGTTAGAGTCAACCCTTAGCATTTGCACCCCTGCGGCTGCGTTGCCATTTAATATTAATGCTTTTTTATACTCCGCGACTCGGATGCAACATTCATCGTTCCGCTTGTGATTATTTGTGTAAGTGAATAAAAACAATTTGACTGTAAAAACACTTGAAACTTCTTCCGATTTTCGCATGAAGGGGAGGCGCTTTAGAATATGTTGAAGAGGCGTCCCAAAGAGTGGACGTGGCTACAATAACGCAAAGTAATAAATGTCAAGCCAAAAATATTAAAGCCCAACAACAAATATTGTAATCCTAATTCACCCCTTTGTCATCACCCTGGCCAGAGCTCTGGCTGTGGCTCTTCACGGCAAAGGCAATAGCTTCATTACGCTTCGAGTGTTTGCTCCGACTTCAGCTTTCGACGCAGAAGTCATCAATGTGCTTTCGACGTGGTCTCGAACGAATTGTGACACTTGAGTATTTATTAATGTCACTTCGCCCCTGCGACAACTGATGTGCGTTGTTGTTGTTTATTTTGCTGCATTATTACAAGTGTTTTCCTGATGGAAACACAATCAAAAAATATGACGGGGGAAGGGGCAACCAGTCTAGGGGCTGGATTCGCCGATAGTCGCTCAGCCATTAGCCTTTACCGAACTATTTTTTAAATTAGCTTAAGGCCCTCTTCTGGTCTAGAGGGCTAAATTTTACATGATTTTTAAAAATTCGTGGAAAGAAATCGGGAACAGAATTTGAAATTCTGTTTTTGTATTTGGTTGTACAATTCATTATAAACAAGTAAGAGTGTTGCGGTCGAGGGCCCCGACAGCAAAATACCCTGTTCCAAGTCATTTGGTTCCTATAGCTTTGAACTCTTTTTATACCCTTGGAGAGGGTATATTAAAATTGTCCGGATGTTTGTAACGCATAGAATAAAGCATCTCCGACCACATAAAGTATATATATTCTTGATCAGCGTGACGAGCTGAGTTGATATAGCCATGTCCGTCTGTCCGTCCGTCTGTTTCTATGCTATCTCCTCCGTCAGTTTTAAAGCTATCGTAACCAAACTTTGCACGAAGTCTTTTGGTACAAATACGCTGCACATTTGTCGGAACCAGCCGGATCGGATGACTATAGCATATAGCTGCCATAGGAACGATCGGTTGAAAAAGTAGTTTTAGTGGGAAAAACTTTTTTGTTTTCAATGGTAGCGTGTTTGTACGTTGCAGTTATAAATATTATCTGTCTCAACACAAAATTTAGAGAGTTTGATCAAATTCGGATGAATATATCGTAAAGCTGCCATATAAAAAACTGGCAGAAATATATCATGCTCCAAGGGTATATAAACTTCGGTCGAGCCGAAGTTAGCTTTCCTCTATTTTTTATATTATAAAAATTATTTGAATAAATGGGGAGGCGCACTTGCATATCTTCGGTGGTTTTGCTCGGATCTTTTAGTGGTATACAGAATAGACAGATACTGGGCCTAACTGAATAGTTTCAAGCTGAAAAATTTTAGCTCTGACAGTTTTTCGCGGTTAGAAGAAGGAGGAGGAGGAATTTGCCAAATCTGGAGCAAACTTGATCTGGGTACAGTATACACCTAGATACATACAAAAAATTTTAGCTCTACCTTTTATAGTCTCTGAGATCAACGCGTTCATAGAGAGAGAGAGACAGTTTTTCGCTGCTAAAAGATGGAGGAGGAGGAATTTTCCAAATCTGAAACAAACTCTGAGATCGATGCGTTCATACAAACAGACAGACGGACTGACGGACATGGCTAAATCGACTCGCCTGTTGATGCTGATCAAGAATACATATACTTTATGGGGTCGGAGGTGCTTCCTTCTGGCTGTTACATACATTTGCGCAACTTCATGATCGCCTTTTTCCCATTTTCAATGAGAACAGGGTATAAAAATACAAAATTAAAAATTCAAAAAGTTCTCGGGATCCAAAGTAGGCTCTTCCAAAAAAGGATATGTCGATGGTACCGATGGGAGTTACAATTATCAGAAAGCAAAACGGAAGATGGGAAGTTGGTTAGTATGAATGCCGTTATCGTTCGTTCCAAGAATTGAGAAAATCAAATCGAATTTGAAAAAATGGCGGCCTTTTTAAAACGAAAAATCGATTTTTGACCAGCTTAAGCTCGGCCTACACTCAAAATAAATGAGGATTACCTAAAACTGTTAAAAATGGACATATCGCACTTGTTTAACCAAAGAGGTACAACTCAACATTTGGCATTTTAGAGTTTACTTGTTATAGCTGTTCATCAGCACAATAAAGATAGGTTCATATTCTACTGCACTTTGCTGTCAAATGTCAGTTATACTTTTAGTTGTGTAGAAGAGCTCAGCTGTCTTGATCGTCACGCATAAATGTAAAATAGTGCAATTTAGAGTTGTGAACTGTAACTGATCGTATTAATTCAAGTTGTGACTCTGCAGCTGATTCAGGTTCTTTAAATACTCCTTTACTATTTTGATAAGTGACAGTTTAGAAAAACAAATTTTTCGATGTTGGAGTCGTAACTCTTTTGGTGATATAAAGATAATTTTCTTTTTTTATATATAAAACAAAGTCGAGTGTGTAACACCACTTATATCTTAAACTTAAAGATCTAAGATCCGAATAGGAGAATAGACAATAAAAACTCGCAAAAGCCAACCGATCCAAAAAAAAACACAAAAATTCGCAAAATGTTGTAATTAGTTTGGATTTTTATCAAGATTTAATACATAGTTCGCAATTGTCGATCCAAATCGATCTAAGAAAATTGCGAAGTTTGCCAAATTTTATAATTAGTTTAAATTATCATGAAGGTTGTATAGTTGTATAGTATAGGTTGAAAAATCCCGAAATTTGTAAGTTTAGATTGTCATGAAAACGGGCTCGAAATTGGCAAAGTTTGTTTATGGGTTCAAATTGTCATAAAGACGGTTAAAGAGAAGGTTGAGCATACGGGTAAATAGGAGGTGTAGATCAATCGGTCCCAAAAAAAATCGCAAAATTTTAAAAAACTTTATTAGGTAAATAGACGGATGATAAAGATCGAAAGCTTAAAGAAAAGGCGAAAAGTACTAAATTCTCGTATAAGTTTAGACTCTTATGAACACAGGTAAATAGAAGATCGAAAGGTCCACAAAATCGCGATTTATGATAAACACACAGACAATACTCTTGAGGACTCTTTTCAAGAAAATTTTCGAGTTTATTTTCAAAAGCCTTTTCTTATTTGAATCAAAAATTATAAGTTTAGTGAAATGGCATAATTTTAAGGTAAAGTTGAAAAAGTATTTCCTCTGGTGCATCTAGCTTGTGTATTCCCTGATTATTTATTTTCGTTCTATGAGTTCTATGAGTTCGAGTTTGCTAGCGATGGAAGTGCCAGACAGAGAGAGAAAGAGGGGCGCATCGCTTGCCCTCGCTTTACATCTCCTTTTGCGCTTGCACGCGCATCGCTAGTAACGCCTACTCTGACATCAGCCCCAATCTGAGTCATGGAGTTCTCAATGTGGTCTTTTGCATTCAATTAGGTTTGGTTCTCCAACCGACGGGCGAAGTGGCGCCGCGAAGAGAAGCTGCGCACCCAACGACGCTCGGCGGACAATGTGGGTGGCGGCAGCAGCGGACGCACGACCAGCACAAATAATCCCAATCCCTCAGGTGCGCCGGCACCTACCTCCGCCACAACGACAAGCAACTCAACGCCCGGCCTGGTCAGCTCTGCTGCTGGCACCGGCTCGGAGGGAGGTGCTGCGGCGGCGATTGCCAGCAACAATAGTTTGGCGGAGAGCTCGAACGGCCCCACGGTAAGTGTGGACGGACCACCTACTATCTATCCACGTACTATCTACTACTCTCTCAGCAGATTCTTGGAGGCGACGCCAATGCAACACATACGAACTCCGAGAGTCCGCCGCTGCAAGCAGTGGCGCCGCGACTACCCCTGAATACAGGATTCAATACCATGTACTCATCCATCCCGCAACCAATCGCAACTATGGCCGAAAACTACAAGTAAGTAGTGCGATTAGCTCTGATTTTGAATTAGTATCGGCTATCGGTTTCGTATCATAGTTACACAGAGGGAAAAAATCTGTTCAGAAAATAAGTTGCCTTCAACCTAAAAAATAAACAAATTTATAAATAAATTAAAGTCTAGAGTGCCCTAACAATTTTTAAATTGATCACAGAAGATCACAGAGGTAAAATTCACTTTTTGTACATTTAGCAACTGTAAGAGTAATTTGACAATAACTTTTCATTACAACGACCAAGTTGTCGTAGAAGTTAAATTGAGAACATGCCTGAATGTAAGGCTGGCGACACATCAGACATAATAACCTAGTAGGCCTAAATAGTAAGGTACTAGGTTATAGTAGGCCTGAAATTCTATGAATTTGACAAGCTATTCAAATTTAAAACATAACAAAAAGCATGTCTACGATGTGTGGCGGTCCCAGTACGTCCAACTCGAATCACAGATCCAGTTCATCTAACTAGTTCACAAATCACTAACAACTATCGATGCTTGATACTCCCGCAGTTTAATGTATCTTACATCTCTAACGCACACACACACTCACTTATCTCTCCGCCTTTCTGTTACACTCATTCTTACTGGCAACACGCCGTCTTCAATAAACCATACTTAAACCTAAGCTGTGTATTAAACTAAATAGTTAACGTGGCTTACTTAAATAGCCACATGGTCAAAGTAATGGCGCCATCTATTGCTGAGTTTACTGAGAAGAAGAAGTGTGACATCCTGACTGTCTTCACAGCTTGGGTCGTCGTCGTGCCTAAACCTCCAGAGGAAATTTTTAAAGCTGAGAAGGCATAACTACTGATTACAACTTTATATCATGGAGCCTTTTTAAAACTGCTTACAAAATGAGGTGTGAAAATCTAGTTGTCCTTCCAAATTTGACATCAATGGCCAAATTTGGCACGATTGGCTTTACCTATATCGCGTGTTGTATTTTTCCCAGTTAATGCTTAGTGCGGCCTACAAGAATTCTTTTCCACTTTATCTTGGTAAGGGAATCTAAAGTATGACTGAGACATGCTAACTCATATTCAGCATGGGTAGACAAGCAGGTATTAGTTTAAGATGCACAGGATATTTACAAATGATCTGTTATTTGTATCTGAATTCAAAGCTTCTGAATAAACCAGAGCACAGTCATAACTCCATTAGCACGGTGCTAGAGCCAGTTGGGAAAAGCGCATTTAACCCCAAAAACCAAGGTAGAAAGTCGGTAAAGTCCGACGAAGTTGCAATTTGATCCCGACATTTATAATCATTTTAAAGGCGAATTTCTAAAGATTAGATCGATGTCGGTCCACATTCACACGGGAAGATTATTGCTAACTTCCAATTCAGTGCAAAACTATTTATTAAACTGCAATCCTTTCGACAGTTCGATGACCTCCTCCTTAGGGTCCATGACGCCATCGTGTCTGCAGCAAAGGGACAGCTATCCGTATATGTTTCACGACCCCCTATCCCTGGGATCACCCTATGCAGCTCACCATCGGAACACACCATGCAATCCGGCAGCGGCACACCAGCAGCCACCGCAGCACGGTGTTTACGGTAACGGCTCATCGATGTCATCATCCAATACAGGAACAGGTGCGTGGGCTGCGATTTGATCATAAACTTACACTGTCACCTTCCCTTTTCCTTTGCAGGTGTGATATCGGCCGGCGTCTCAGTGCCAGTGCAGATATCCACGCAGAATGTGTCGGACCTAACGGGCAGTAATTACTGGCCACGCCTTCAGTGATCTTCAATCTTCAACTTGCCCACGGATCTGCTGTCCAAGGCGGCCGCAGCGGCTGCTGCGGTGGCCGCTGCTCAGGAACAACATCAGCAACAGCATCAGCAACATAAAGAAGTCATGGATCACAACGATAACCCACCAATGTTAATACCGCAAATGGCGCCATGCTCCTCGCTCTACTACAACATGGGAGCTATGGCGCTAGCGACGGAGGAACCAGCCCTCACGCCGCCCATTTCCCCATCCGTGTCCGCACTGTGTTGCCACCCGGACAGTGAATCGCAGATGTTTCATCAGAATCCCCACCACCATCAACAGCAACAGCACTGTGGATCTGGAGGACGATAAGACGTCATCAGAAATCCTGTGCAATTCTCAAAATTCTCTGTCGTTTTGACACCGCTAGTTTTAGTTGTGATCTGATAGATTGAAATCGAATTGTCGTCCTCTGCCATCAGAGTCGGAGGTACCAGCTAGAAAAGCCAAAAAAAAAAAAACAGAAAAAAACAAATGCTCTTGCGAGCTATTAACTTTAATCCTCTCATCGGACTCTACAAGCGATGCGCATTGGCGAATGCCCCCGACAATCTTATCCAGCTTTTTATACCAAGAACTGAAATTCTGAAACTTTGCTCCTTTATAGACCAGCACTGCCCACACGATTAGCTGTCATGAGAAGACTCTTAAGCTATATTCACACACGCAAATAATTTGTCCAAATTTTGTTGGAAATTTTAGTAAGGCCAAATTAACGAACTATTCTGCTATATTTGATCAAATTATTTGCGTATGAATCCATGGTTACAGTTTTAAGTTCTGATAAATCTGCAAACATGGATATTTGCGCAAGTTATTTGCCATTGTGAACTTAGCTTTACTCGACAGCTACCTAAAAGCATTCAACTGCAATGTCGCTTGCAGTTCACCGCCTTTTACGATGAATAAGGTCATACCTTGTTAGTTGTATCATGTGTGTAGGTCCCACACGCAAATAATTTGCTTATGTTGTTTGCCTTGAGTGCGAACCCCATTTAGTTTGCTCGCAAACTTAAGCCAAGTAGCCTTTGCCTCTATATTTACACCAATTATTTAAATCAAATATATGACCAGTGGGACCAAGTGAACGCACCCAAAGTTTGCGTGTTTTCAAGAAAATTGTAAGAGCATTCGCGGCACACCATAATGCATGGAGCAGCAATCTCACGCTGTGGTGAGGGTGCTTCTCGAGAGAGAGCTGATGCGGCTAGAAACCAATCTCTCTTACAAGGAAGCTCGACCGAAAACTGCTTCACGAGTTTTGGTATCTCTAGACTAACCAAAATCCCGCATATTCTTGAGCCAAGTAAAACAAATCTGACACGAATTGTTGTTTTTAACTTTGCTTCGTTTGGTCTAGGAATCGCATTTATTCTTCATTCATTCATCATTTAAAATTTGCCTAAAAAGCCACAGGTCTTAAAGCAGAAATATGGACGAAAAGTTAGCCAATTCGACCTATTTAGCCAAATTTTCATCAAAATTTGGGCAAGTTATTTGTATGTGGGTACACCAAGAATGTCAAGGCAACTTTGTTTGCGAATGGGACCTTGGCGTAAGCCACCCAAAATTGTTGCCGACGGCCAACGCTGGACTTGAGCGGATCATACCTTTCGCAGAAGCAGAACCTGCCCCATTCCACCGCAGTATTCCAGCGCGTGATAAGCCATTCTGTCAGGGCGCGCTATAAATGAGGAAAGTTTCAGGATTCTTATTGCGATCAGGGGTCGGGAGCCCAATGTTTCGCGCCTAGTGCTATATGCAGTTGAAATTGCACAGGCTCACTCACAAGCCATCTGGCTTTAAGAGTATTTTACAAATACCAAGTACATAATATTATGTATAATCGAAAAGAATTGCAACGAAACTTGAATTCCAATAATACCAATACCAATTATGCCAACAATTCATCCAGACACACCTCCCTAGCATAAGTCCTCAGTTTTACGAACTTTAAATTATAAAATGGATATTTATGTATTTATGTATGTACTTAACTTATGGTTCGAATTTATATATAGAAACAAAATCGATGTA
Organism: Lordiphosa stackelbergi; assembly: GCA_018904235.1. NCBI lineage: Eukaryota > Metazoa > Arthropoda > Insecta > Diptera > Drosophilidae > Lordiphosa > Lordiphosa stackelbergi. The sequence goes on along the minus strand of JAEIFU010000332.1, from coordinate 38,991 downwards.
ACAATTCGGTATACCCGTATGAATGTATCTGTATGTATGACTGATGTTCTTCACAGAGATTTAAAGATTTAATAAAATCGTGCATACAGAATGGAGTTGAAACCCTGATTAATGTGAATATGAATAATATGTGAAGTTGTATTCCGGTTCAAAGTTGGACAAAAAGAACGGATTATCTGAGCGTAACACTGAAAACGGGGTTTGTTTAAGAACTGGTGTTATTCTGGTCTGAACTAGTAAATTTGGGGCCGTTCAATAACACAAGGCAACAAAAGTGGACTTTAGCATATTTCAAGGGTTTGTGGTGATTCTAGATGATTTTCGTGTGCTGAACACGAATCTGTCTTCAGAAAGCTTCCTTTTCGTCTAGATTTTTAGCAATTTGAGCTTTAAGTTGCAGAAAATTCCATTTTTGATTCTTCCTACACTTTTTTTTGGAGTCTCTTTGATATTATCGGAAAGTACTACTCCTGAACCTTGAAATAAAGTATCCCAAACATTTATTCGAATTGTAAACGTTTCGCAAAAAATCTAAATTGTTTGCTGCCCCAAAGTATGCAATGGTTGTTGTGTTCATTGAATTTCTATATAAATTAAAAGCCTGTTGTACTGTTTTGGCAAGGCATAGCTTTGGGCGGTTGACAATTTTGTGTTTTTTTTATTGTATGTGTTCAAAATGGTATATCTTCGCTTAAAATATTCGTACAATTCTTTGGGATAGATTTTTTTAAAGTTAAGTAATAGTAATGTACAATAATATCAAAAAAACCTCAAAACAAAAGTATAGGTTCCCCATAAAACGCGTCTAAACAAGTAAGACCGTTGCAGTCGAGTAGCCCGACTTCAATATACCCTGTACAATTGAAAACGAGAGCGTAAGTTAAAATCGGCTCTAACCGACTTCGATAAACCCGTTATTTATGAAAAAACATGTATAACAGTGCTCCTGCGTTCCTTAGGGTGACCATCCGAAAAGTATGCAACATTTTTTAGGGTGGGAGGGGTGGTAGCTGGTGGGGCTTGGTTCACTTTTTAGTTCATAACTTGTGAACCGTTTATCCGATCTTTATCATTTCTTCGGCAAATCGATTCGATTTTGCTAATTACTAACTATCTCTAGAAAGTACAATTCGTCTATCTTCAAAACTGTAGCAGATATAACGTTTTTTCCAAATAGCGGGGGTGGAAGGGGGCGTGGCCAAAATTTGAAACAAACTTGATCTGCGTGCAGATAAAAGAAGCATTTGTCCCATACATGTCAAACCTCCATCTCTTACCATCTCTGAGATCTAGGTGTTCATACAGACAGACGGACAGACGGACGGACAGACGGACATGCCTAAATCGACTCGGCTGTTGATGCTGATCAAGAATATATATACTTTATAGGGTCTGAAATGTTTCCTTCTCCCTGTTACATACATTTGCACAACTTCATGATCCCTTTTACCCATTTTTAATGGGTACAGGGTATAACAAGTAAGATCGATGCAGTCGAGTTGCCCGACTTCAATATACCCTGTACAATTGACAAACACACACACATACACAAACGCGCAAATAAACACGCGCACGCACACACACACACACTCGGGCAATCTGCAATAACCACTGTTTGGGTGGAGTGGAAGGGGGGTCAAAATTTGTTTAGTGAATAACTTTGTTGTTTTTGATCGGATCATGTTGCGGTTCTCAGAACAGAAAGATATACGGCCAAAGATAAAATATGCTAAGCCACGATGTTGTAACTTTAAAATTGTGGCTCTGACAGTTTTTTACGGTTTAAGGGGGGGGGGGGGGAAATTTTGCAAATCTGAAACACACTCGATCAGGGTACGGTATACACCTATGTTCATGCAAAAATTTGGGTCTCTATCTCTTGTAGCCTCTGAGAATGACGCGTTCATACAGACAGACGGACAGACAGACGGACAGACAGACGGACAGACAGAAGGACAGACGGACATGGTTCTTTAGGGCGGACGTGTCAGAAAAAGTGCTTCAACTTAAAATGAGAAAAAGTTGTGGTGTTGTTCTCAACGGAATATATTTGCTTTGAACTAAAACAAAACCGGTTTCAAGAGAGAGATATACAAGAGAGAGGGCGAGGTGAGGCGGTTGGGGCTGGGTATAAATTTTAACGTATAATAAAAAAAGTTTTTCGAATACAGAACAAAATACTGTATAATATTTGAACAATTTTGTCTAATCAGCCTTTGCTTTGTTTTCAGTTTTAGTTTTTTATTTAAAATTTTAGAAGAAATTTTATTCGCATTTAAAAAATACTTTCGTTTTTGGATCTAGTTCATGTTATCGCATCTTATCATTTGGGCCAGCAAAATGGTTTTGAGCAAATATTGTTGCCGTTGAACTTGCTAAATACTGATTCAAACTTTTATTTTTGGCCACGAATTCCGTGAATGACTTCTTCAGCCCTCCTGCTGATACCATACACATAAGTGAATGTGGCATTTTCCTTGTCGGCGCAGTCCAAAGACAATCTTCTAATTAGATAGCCTGAGATGTACTCTATAGAGTCATCCGTCAGTTCGCTATCTAGCTGTCTTGCAGAGCTGGTAATTGAGGAAAAAAAGAAAACAATGAAAACGAGAGCGTAAGTTAAAGTCGGCTCTATCCGACTCATGAAAAAACATGTTTAACAGTGTTCCCGCGTTCTTTAGTGTGACCATCCAAAAAGTATGCAACATTTTTTACGGTGGTAGCGGGGAGGGTTTGGTTCACTTTTTTGCTTATAACTTGAGAACCGTTCTTCCGATCTTTATTATTCTTTCGGCAAATCGATTCATTTTGCTAATTACTAACTATCTCTAGAAGGTACGAATCTTCTATCTTTAAAACTGTAGGAGATATAACTTTTTTCCAAATTGCGGGGGCGGGAGGGGGCGTGGCCAAAATTTGAAACAAACTTGATCTGCGTGCAGATAAAAGAAGTATTTGTCCCATACATGTCAAACCTCTATCTCTTACCATCTCTGAGATCTAGGTGTTCATATAGACAGACGGACGGACGGACGGACAGACGGACAAGGCTAAATCGACTCGGCTGTTGATGCTGATCAAGAATATATATACTTTATATGGTCGGAAATGATTCCTTCTGCCTGTTACATACATTTGCACGACTTTAGTATACCCTTTTTACTCTACGAGTAACGGGTATAAAATCGTGCGCTACGCAACCTCTCTCCAACGACCATCAAGTTTCAGTCTTCGTCACGAACTCGAACCGTTTCGTGGGGAGTCGGGGCCATCTGAACTCTGTCTCACTCCAACCCATCGCCATCAATTGGCGCAAACAAAATACAACCGCGATAGAAAGCAGGGCGAGAATCGAACCTGAGCGCACAAGCGCAGCTGGCGCGGAGGCACGAGCAAACCTGTTATCTAGATTTCACTCATCTGTGTTCATACTGTCAAAATTAAAAAAAAAATTCAAAAGGCCCCTCGACGGAGCACCTGTGGTGGTACGCACCTTATAGTAAATTCTTGCGAAAATGTTTCCTTCTCCCTGTTACATACATTTGCACAACTTCATGATCCCCTTTTACCCATTTTCAATGGGTACAGGGTATAAAAAGGTCAAAATATGTACGCCTGTTTTGCAACTTTAAGCTCAAATTACTAAAAATCTTCATGTGATGTACCATTTCTGAAAACAGATTCGTGATCAGCACACGAAAAACATCTAGAATCACCACTAACGCTTCAATATACTGGACCTTGTTGCCTGGTGTAATTAATGGAGTTATGGGGTTTCCCATTTATTGGTCCTAAGCATAGCTGTTGAATAATGATTACTAATCGTAATCATTACATATTTGATTATTTTTTTAAAAGGCAAAATAATGGGCGTATTCAGCAGATAATTCCGATTAGCGATTACCGATTTACGATTTGCGATTGCTGATGAGTATCTGCTGAACGTAATTGATTGCACACTTTGATATATTCTGTGGCTTTAGTACATTTCATCAATGGAAAACACTCACACAAAATCTTCAATATTTATGGATTGGTTAAATAGAAAATTTCACATGAATGTCTGCACACAGGTAGGCTGACCCAGCAATCGTTAACCAATCATACGTTTTGTTCGATTTCTATTCAACAAACATGATTGTCAAATTTCCCAATCCCAATCGTCAATCACTGTATTCAGCAGGTAAAATCGGCAATCATAAATCACAAATCGTAAATCGGAATTATCTGCTGAATACGCCCAATGATTACATTACGACTATTTTTAGTTTTATTTAAAGGCATTATTTTTTTTAAGGGCGAAATAATGATTACATTACGACTATTTTTTGTTCTACACGATTACTAATTGATTACTTTCAGAAATAATCAAAAATAATCGGGATTATTGAGGATTACCAAAAAATAATCAAAAACGCGAAAGGCAAAGCTAACTTCGTCTGTGCCGAAGTTTTGATACACTTGAAATAGCTTGTCTCAACGGTTAGCGACTTCGACCAAACTTCGCAGATCAGCTTAAAAACATTCAATATTACCCATGACCGTGTTTGAGAGCGGTAATATTGAGAACAAAACAGTTTTTCTCACTAAATCCCATTTTCCGACCGAACATTTGTATGGCAGCTACAAGAAGTAGTCATCCGATCCGGTCGGTTCCGACATATTAGCAGCGTGCAGTAAAAAGAAGACTCTGTGCAAAGTTTTAGCTCGATAGCTCTAAAACTGAGGGACTAGTTCGCGTAGAAACAGACAGACGGACAGACAGACGGACAGACAGACGGACAGACGGACGGACAAACGGACGGACAAAGCTTAGTCGACTCAGCTCGTCATGCTGATCAAGAATATATATACTTTATGTGGTTGGAGATGATTCCTTCTATGCGTTGCAAACTTCTGGGCAAAATTATAATACACTTTTCAAAGGGTATAACAATCAAAAATAATCAAAAAATAATTGGACTACTTTACAAGATTATTTTTGATTATTTAAAAAAAAAGGCATAGCCAGATTTGTGGCGCTCAATGATTTCATATAACACTTTTAGTTGCCTTATACAACTTGTCGGTAATGGCTTAAGGTTAAGGCCTATGACTGAAAGGCAGTGAGTCCTTTGTTTTTGTTTTTTTTTTTTTTTTGGAATCTAGCATTTTAAAACAATAGCATTAGCTCCCGTGTACCAGTTTATAATATTAAGCACAGCAAGGCAAATATGTACTGTTTCTCCTTTTCATTTCATCGTGTTATATAATATCGTGAGTTATAATGCAGGCCATTTATAACTCCCTCCAGGACTATCAACATCTCGTTTGAAATGAATCTTCGGTTCAGTCGATAATGCCTGACGTTCCCTCGTAAAAGAGACCGGATGTGTAAAAGCTTTTTAATTTTAATTTTAAGCCAGCTAAAAAATCCCAAATATTTTTAATTTATTAAACACATTTTTCATATTAAAATCCAACACTTTGTATCTTATGAGCAAATACCCGATTTCTGGAATTTTGAAGCTTAGGACCATCCCATTAATTAATAGACCAAGTGCAGCGAGTCACATCAGGAATTCGATCCGCCACAATTAACAAATCGAATGATTTCTGTACGATCTAACAATTTCACTTCGGATAAGTTTGGACAGAAGCCCGACTTGGAGGAAGCACATCGACGCTAAGAAGACTGACACGAGTCTTAAAATTTGTCAACTACACTGACTAATGAACTCCTGCTCTCTATTCACCGTAGACCTAAAGATATTGTCGTATAACAGTACCATAAATCCTGCCTGGCAATGCATGTTCGTCCAGTCTTGAAATTATCCAAAAAGTGACAAACAAGATCTTAAGAACCGTAACTGGGGCACCTAGATATATCCAGAGCGAAAACATCCTGAAGAACCTCAATATAAATCCCATAAGGGACCAAATTGCAAATGTTTTAAAATTCTAGATTAGAAAAAAAAAATACATGTCCCAAAAACTGGGACTTGAAATGAGGACTCACTGCCTTTCAGTCATAGGCCATAACCTCTACGCCATTACCGACAAGATGTAGTAGGCAGCTAAAAGTGCTATATGAAATCATTGTGGGCCACAAATCCGGCTATGCCTTTTTATACTCTGTACCGAAGGTACATAGAGCAGTGGCGTAGATAGGGGGGTGATTAAGATGATCAATCCCCCCCCATTGAGTTTTCAAATCGGAGTTACAGGGGACGAAATCGAAGATGAACTTGACCTCATTTTGCAAAATAAATAATTTAAGAAATAAGATAAGGTTATAGTAAGGAATACTAATTCCTACCTTCTCTCAGAAACTTGTTAAAAAATTTCCTTCGATATATCGCGATTTATAAAAAATTTTCATGCAAAACAATCGCACTGTACATGTTTGGTACATAATGGTTTTCTTTTTAAATGAAATTGGAAAAATTCAGGTTTTATAAAAAATATATATTGTTGCTATTCATCCGATGTCAAAAAAATAATAAAAGTAACAATTTTGTGATGACTTAAGTATAGTACGCAGAACGACAGACGTCACAGCATTTGCATAGATAGAAACACTTTATAACAGCACATGAGCATCAAAGCAAAGCCAAGGTGTTTCCAATTTAACAATAAAATTTAATTCCATTCCCATTTTTCAAGCTTAGGTCTCACAGGCAAATTTTGACGAAAGCTTGTCTACATAATCATGATCGCAGAGAGGATGATGAAGCGGTACCGTATAGGCAACCAGCTCTTTTTGATGGGTAATGCATAAGTTGTTTAGAGTTGTGAACAAGCGCAACTTTTTCGGACCTAGAGTCCGCTAAAATCACTAATTATTGTTTCTTACGTAAATAAGTTGATCAAATGTGGTTGAAAAGTTCGCTAATTTTATAAATATAAGCTAAACTTTTATTAAAATGTGGACAAATTTTTTCCTGTGGGCAGTTAACAAGAGTTCAATATTAATTGTTTTAGCGGATTTTGTATAAATACTTTTAAAATCTGTCGATTTAAAAAACGAGAAAGGCAAAGCTAACTTCGTCTGTACCGAAGTTCTGATACACTTGAAAAAGCATGTCATAACGGTTAGCGACTTCGACCAAACTTCGCAGATTAGCTTAAAACCATTCAATATTACCCATGACCGTGTTTGAGAGCGGTAATATTGAGAACAATTCAGTTTTTCTCACTAAAACCCATTTTCCAACCGATCATTTCTATGGTAGCTACAAGAAGTAGTCATCCGATTCGGCCGGTTACGACATATTAGCAGCGTGCAGCCAAAAGAAGACTCTATGCAAAGGTTCAACTCCATAGCTTCAAAACTGAGGGAAGAGACAGACGGACAGATGGACGGAAGGACAGACGGACGGACAGACGGACGGACAAACGGACGGACAAAGCTTAATCGACTCAGCTCGTCATGCTGATCAAGTGTAAATATACTTTATGTGGTCGGAGATGTTTCCTTCTATGCGTTGCATACTTCTGGGCAAATTTATAATACACTTTTCAAGTGTATAAAAATGTTTGACTGCGGTGCTTTTTTCCCATACTTTGCTTCAAATTATTTTTCCCCTTGACAACATTAGTTAAAATATTTGGGAAATATTAGACAAAAATTGTGAAACGGACATTGTAGTTTTTTTTAAATATTGCTCTTTTCTGCGGTCAAACGTGACAGTTCGCTCTTTACAGAGATCCTTTCTCTACGCGAGATCCTTTTTATGTTTCGTGTGGTTGTGTGTTTCAGAAAAACCCTTTTTAACCAGATTTATTTTATAAGCTCAAATTAAAATTTTTTAATTTTGATTTAAAGATAAAGATTTAAAAAGAAACCATGGCTGATCGCCGAAACTTTATTGCATGTTAATTCTTTAAAGCTCACGGTCCATCAAAAGAATTTTTTGAGCTAAGAGTGACTTACACTAGCCAATTACCTTAAATTCATTATTTATTTGACATTTGTTGAAAAGCTTGTACATACTTTTGTATTATACAAAACCTGCATATGTCAAAAATCTTTTAAAAAGCAACCATAGATGAAACCCGAATTTTTTTCAATTAAAATTCTAAAGAATTCGCGGTCTTTCGAAAGACTCTTTTTTTTAATTTTCTGATAGAAGGCCGGAATACTAGACTATTGCCGATTACAATAAACAAAAGTGAAAATAAACCAAAAACAAATTTCTGAAATTCATCACCCCCCATTGCAAAAAGTTATCTACGCCACTGACATAGAGTATATTAAGTTTGTGCAAAAGTATGTAACAGGGAGAAGGATTCACTTCCGACCCTATAAAGTATATATATTCTTGATCAGCATCAACAGCCGAGTCGATATAGCCATGTCCGTCTGTCCGTCTGTCCGTCCGTCTGTCCGTCCGTATGAACAAACAGATCTCAGAGATGGTAAGAGATAGAGGTTTGACATGTATGGGACAAATGCTTCTTATACATGCAGGCAGATCAAGTTCAAGATCAAAACGTCATATCTCCCACAGTTTTGTAGATAGATGATTTGTACCTTCTAGAGTTAGTTAGTCATTAGCGAAATGTATCGATTTGGCGAAGAAATGATAAATATCGGATGAGCGGTTCTCGAGTTATGAGCAAATAAGTGAATCACAGCCCCCACCCCCGCCACCCACCACCCACCCTTTCACAACCAACGCCGCACAATCTTAGAGAGAGAGGGAGAGAGAGGGAGAGAGAGAGAGAGAGAGTGAGAGAGAGAGAGGTACAGAGTATAAATATAGTCGGGCTTGACCGACTTTCTCACTTGTTATACACTTGAAAGGTGTATTATAATTTTGCCCAGAAGTTTGCAACGCATAGAAGTAATCATCTCCGACCACATAAAGTATATATATTCTTGATCAGCATGACGAGCTGAGTCGATTAATCTTTGTCCGTCCGTCTGTCCGTCTGTCTGTTTCTACGCGAACTAGTCCTTCAGTTTTGGAGCTATCGAGCTGAAACTTTGCACAGAGTCTTCTTTTTACTGCACGCTGCTAATATGTCGGAACCGACCCGATCGGATGACTACTTCTGGTAGCTGCCATACAAATGTTCGTTCAGAAAATGGGTTTTAGTAAGAAAAACTGTTTTGTTCTCAATATTACTGCTCTCAAACACGGTCATGGGTAATATTGAATGTTTTTAAGCTGATCTGCGAAGTTTGGTCGAAGTCGCTAACCGTTGAGACAAGCTATTTCAAGTGTATCAAAACTTCGGTACAGACGAAGTTAGCTTTGCCTTTCTCGTTTTTTAAATAATCAAAAATAATCTTGTAAAGTAGTCGAATTATTTTTTGATTAGTTTTGATTATTTTTTGGTAATCCTCAATAATCCCGATTATTTTTGATAATTTCTGAAACTAATCAATTAGTCATCAAATATTTTTAACCAAGAGGATTATATAATTATTACAATTCTTTTTTTAAAAATAATGTAATTGATTACAAATCGTAATCTCAATTTAAAAGCTATGGTCCTAAGTTGGTTATTGATTGACTGATGTTAAATATCCTAGTTCACACCTGAATGGAGGGTATTAGGAGTAATTTAAAAAAAGAATTAAAAATTGGTCAACAGTTACTCTTTTTATTTTTGCAATCATTTTGAAAAAGAAGTTTCGATAAATAAAACCAATTTTTGATAGATTTCAAACATGAATTTGACGCATTTGGGTGTTGGATTTTAACAAAAACAAAATTGAGGGAAGCTAGCTTCGGCTCTACCGAAGTTTATATACCCTTGGAGCATGATATATGCTGCCAGTTTCTTATATGGCTATTCGATATATTCATCCGATTTTGAGCAAACTCTCCAAAATTGTGTTGAAACAGATAACATTACTATCTGGAAAGTATAAATACGTTACCATTAAACAAAATAGAGAGAAGCTAACCTCGGCTCGACCGAAGTTTATATACCCTTGGAGCATGATATATGCCTGCCAGTTTTTTATATCGCAGCTATACGATATCTTCATCCGATTTTGATCAAACTCTCCAAAATTGCGTTGAAACCAATAATATTCATAACTGGAAATCATAAAGACGCTACCATTGAAAACAAAAAAGTTTTTCTCACTAGAACTATTTTTCGAACGATCGTTCCTATGGCAGCTATATGCTATAGTCATCCGATTTGGATCAAACTTGACAAGAAAAATAGAGACGATAGCATTGAAAACAAAAAAGTTTTTCTCACTAAGACTTTTGTTCCGACCTATCTTTTGTATGGCAGCTATACTATATAGTTCTGATTTTTATAAATCTCAGGGAAATTATGTGAAATCATAGAAAACCTATAACTACGAGGTTTGGGAGCGATAGCATTGAAAACAAAAAAGTTTTTCTCACTAAAACTACTTTTTTAACCGATCGTTCCTATGCACATTGGGCCAGATTTCAGTTTAAACGGCATTAATTCGAAAAATAAGTTAGACAATTGCAATTTAGCACATTTGATAGACATCAAGTGTATAATAATTGGGCAAATGTACAACAATTCGACCACGCCCACCCTAAGGCCCTCTTCTGGTGTAGGCTGCAGAATTTTACTTGTTTTTTTTTTAATCTTATGAAAAGAAATCGGGAGAAGATTTTGTAATAGCTTGTGATGTTCATTACAAAAAATACAAAATTAAAAATGAGTCAATGCCAGGGCTGTTTAAAAAGTTCTCAGCCTCCAAAGTAGGGTCTTCTAAATAAAGGTGTGTTGATGGTTCGCAGCATTCCGGAAGTCACAATTATCCGAAAGCAAAGCGGAAAACGGAAAATTGGTAAGTATGAATGCCTTTAGGGCCCGAAACAGAATCATAAAAAAAATGTTGTAAAAATGACGGCTAGAAGACCTGAAGAGGGCCTTAAATTGCTGTTAATTATCTTTTTTAAATCATACAGTGATTCCATGATTCATTGTTGATGTGCTATTTACTAGAAATACCATGTTCGACAATAACTATTTACAATTTTTTTCCTTGAATGATTGAACATTTGGAGCGCTTTTTTGCTACCATTTTTTCAAATAATTCTCAAAGTTTTGAATTTTTGTGTCAATTTCATTTCTCTTCTCTGTGCTCACTGTGTGCTTCTTAAGCTGCTAAAAAACCCAGCTTGAAATTGCACAGGCATTTCGTTTGTTTTCATTCCATGCATTAAACAGCGTTGCATGGCTGAAACAAAATTAACAGCAAATATCAAGAGAATGTGCGCAAAGCCGCAAAAAGCATTAATAACACGATGAGAAATACACTTTAAGGTCAAACTCTTCATATTTACTTTTTGTCAGAAATTGTCAGAAAGTAGGTTTTTACTCCACAATTCACAGGCACGTTGGACAGAAGAACAGAACAAAACGGTAAACAGAAACAACATTTAACAAGAATAAAACCCAATTTGCTTCAGTATTCACATTCTACATACCTTTGCCTTTAATTTCCATATTTTACATTCAATTTTTACTCAAAGGTGATTAATTGACACAAGCTTAAAGCTGAGTGACCTTTTCTCGTTTTATTAACACAACCAGCAGCTGTCCGAACCAGAGCTGCAAACCGGTTCGGAGTTGAATAGTCATAGACTGCCATAGGAACTATCGGTCGAAAAGTGGGTATTAATGAGAAAATTTTTTTTGTTTTTAATGTTAACGTGTCTCATACCAGCGATTATTAATATTATGCGCTTTTACACAGATTTTCAAGTTTTGGTCAAAATCAAATGACTATATCCTATAGCAGTCATAGGAACTATCGGTCGAAAAGTGGGTTTTATTTAGAAAAATTGTTTGTTTTAATGTTGGCGTTCTTAAACTCTGATGTATTAAAACATTTGCAAGGGTATAAAAACTTCGGCAAAGACGAAGTTAGCTTGGCCTTCTCGTTTTTTTTTGTTCTTATCTACACGACTAAAGCTATGTTGACAATATGGGGATATGTTGAATATGTGCATCTATTTCTAAAATTGAAATGTAGTCGAGCCAGTCTTTCCGAAACTAACTCTATATTTGATTTCTGGTGTAAGTCAATAGTGGAGTGGTGCCAGGGCAGGTTATTTATCATTTTTAGGATTTTGTTCTGGCTAGTTTGCAGCTAACCGATGTGACTTTTTGCAATATCAGCCCAAACTGGGGCACCATAAAATATAACCGCTTGAAAAATGGATCTGAATAGGTACATTTTGTTCTCGATGCTTAGGCGTGATTTCCTATTAATGAATGGGTAAAGGGTTTGGATTAAGATGTTTACTTTTTTAAGGAGTAATTTATGTGGTCTTTGAATGTTAGTTTTGAATCTAACATGATTCCTAAATATTTTACACTTTTTTCCCATTTTATGTCTATTTGGTTCAGATTTACGTGACTGTCCGGAAGAAATATGCTCTTACGCTTTTTGGTGAAGAATATGGCCTGCGTTTTTTCGGAGTTTACTTGTATTTTCCATTTTGTAAAGTATCAGACAAGGTCATGAAATGCATCCTCAAGGCTAGCAGTTATGTCAGCAGATAATGTTCCTGAGCAAAGGATCGCAGTGTCGTCCGCAAATATAGATGCAGTGCATCCTCTTAGATTTGGGAAGTCCGAGGTAAATATATTATAAAGAATGGGTGATAGACAGGAACCTTGGGGGCAGCCTGCATTTATATTATATGGTTGGGTTTTAATCTTCCCAATATGAACTGCAAACGATCTGTTTTGGAGAAAGCTTTGAATTATTTCCATCTAAATGCACACTCAGAAAAAAATTTGGCATAAATTTAAGGAAATCGACTTTTTTTAATTTGCCCTGGTTTCCAATTTTCTGATTAAAAGAAAATGTTTTCTAGAACTTCGAAAAATATTATGTAAAAAAGTTTCAGAAAAAACTTTTCTAAAAACAAGAATATGGAGATTTGTCCGATTACAGGCAAAGTTTTGCAACAGGAAATATAGCAAACTTTTCATAATTATTCAGTTTTCACCCAGCACGTCAGCGTAACGATATGTTTGCATAAACGTGTTTTGAGCGAGGTTTAATTACATTTATGGGATGTGTGACCACATTAAGTAACTGAAATTTGTTTTCATATAAGCTGCATTGAATGACGTTACATCAAACCCAAACACGAAGTTCTGATTTTACTCATACGATACAAATTGTTGGAATTTAATAAGGAAAATGTTGTTATTTTTTGATAAAATCGATTTTATCCAAGTTTTTTAATTAGAATTCAGCGACCAAATATACATTTGGAAAGTTTGCAATCTTCTCTGTAGCAAAAGCTTTTAAACCTGTACAATTAGGCCGAACTTTTCTATACACTTTCTTAAAACTAAATCTCTTGTCTCTCAACTTCGAAATATGAATGAAATGTTTAAGGCTTTTCCAATTAAAATAAATTTTATTCGAGTCGGCGAAAACGAAATTATTCCTGAACCCCGGTCCGATCCTGAACCTAGGTTCAGCAACCTTCTGAACCCGCTCCGTGAACCCGAACCCGAAAATATTCAAGGGTTCGAACCCCGGAGTGAACCCCTCCCGATTTTTAGGAGGTTTGCAGCCCTGGTCCGAACACTTAACTTAACTTAACTTAACTCTTAGTGGATTTAATATACCTAATGTATGCTCTTTAAGAATATTTGATTGAAATCACGATTTGTTTCCATAAAAATTTTGAATTTATGCCGCCCATCTGTATGCTATAGTCATCCGATCCGGCCAGTTCCGACAAATGTACTGCGTATTTATACCAAAAGACTTCGTTCAAAGTTTGGTTAAGATAGCTTTAAAACTGACGGAGGAGATAGCATAGAAACAGACGGACGGACAGACGGACAGACGGACATGGCTATATCAACTTAGTTCGTCATGCTGATCAAGAATATATATACTTTATGTGGTCGGAGATGCTTCCTTCTGTACGTTACAAACATCCGGACAATTTCAATATACCCCCTCCAAGGGTATAAAAATAGAGGGAAGCTAACTTCGGCTCGACCGAAGTTTATATACCCTTGCAGGATGATATGCCTACCAGTGGGTTATACGGTATACGATATATTCATCCGACTTTGACCAAACTCTCTAAAATTGTGTTGAAACAGATGATATTGATAACTGGAAAAACTACTTTTTCGCCCGATCGTTTCTATGGCAGCTATATTCTATAGTCATCCGATCCGGCCGGTTTCGACAAATGTGCTGCGTATTTGTACCAAAAGTCTTCGTGCAAAGCTAAGATTGAAACTGACGGAGAACAGACGGAAAGTCGTAACGCTGATCAAGAATATATGTACTTGACGTGGTCGGAGATGCTTTCTTCTATGCGCTACAAACATCCGGACAATATTAATATACCCTCTCCAAGGGTATAAAAATAAAAACAATTTTTTGAAGGTATGCAGTACCCATGATAACCATTTTCTATGCCCACATTTATAAGCTTTTGTTTTGCCAATATGTAAAGCACCTCATGTGACTCAGAATGTTGAATGTTAGATGTGCTCAGTGTAAGTAGCCTATTTTGAATACATGACATCATGTGTATAGTATCAGCATCATTTATCGATCCGTCGAGTTTGGTAAAGATCAGATAAACTATAGTTAACCTATAAGAAATGTAAGTTAGGGGGACAAAAAGTGCCTATCCCCCATATTTGCCACCACTGTACAAGGACTCATAGAACGAGAGGGACTGAGAGGTGGGAGTGACTGGAGATCCAAATTCACCTTGTTTTTGTAACTATTCACCTTGTTTTTGCAACTAGATGAACTTTAAAAGTTCAAGTGGTTATCTTATGTAAATTTGTGCGATTATTAATTTTGGGCAATTGCAGCACGGTCTCAGCGGCAGGGCTGAAAAGGCACTTATTATAGGTTGTCAGCACGGCTACGTCCAGCTGTTTATTGTGCGCCAATTTAAATATAAAAAATAGAGGAAAGCTAACTTCGGCTCGACCGAAGTTTATATACCCTTGGAGCATGATATATTCCTGCCAGTTTTTTATATGGCAGCTATACGATATATTCATCCGATTTTCATCAAACTCTCTAAAAAAGTGTTGAGACCGATAATATTTATAACTGGAACGTACAAAGACGCTACCATTGAAAACAAAAAAGTTTTTTTCACTAAAACTATTTTTTCGACCGATCATTCCTATGGCAGCTATACGCTATAGTCATCCGATTTGGATCAGACTTGTCAGAATTATGTGTTAGTATATCATATTGATCAGTAACGAGTTTGGGAGCGGTAGCATTGAAAACAAAAAAGTTATTCTCACTAAAACTACTTTTTTAACCGATCGTTCCTATGACAGCTATATGCTATAGTCATCCGATCCGGCCGGTTCCGACAAATGTGCTGCGTATTTGTACCAAAAGACTTCGTGCAAAGTTTGGTTGAGATAGCTTTAAAACTGACGGAGGAGATAGCATAGAAACAGACGGACAGACGGACGGACAGACGGACATGGCTATATCAAATCAGCTCGTCATGCTGATCAAGAATATATATACTTTATATGGCCGGAGATACTTCCTTCTATGCGTTACAAACATCCGGACAATTTTAATATACCCTCTCCAAGGGTATAAAAAAGAAACAAAATTTCAATCACACTACAGTCCATCTTGGCGGAACGATGAGAAGATGGTGGAAAAATGTAATTCGTGTTCACATCGGCACCATCTATCGTCTACCGTCCACCATCACTGGCTTCTTCTTGCCACGTGATGTAATCATGCCAGCTATAAAAGAAAAAAATTAAAATTCCGTAAATTTAACAATTGTGTTGGCCTCTGCTTAAAAGTAGCAGTACATAATGCATCGATGGATAGCCGAGGTGTTAAAAAACATCTGACAAATGTGCGATATGAGCGATTCGGTCTTATACGATATGTTTATGGTCTGCCCAGTACATCAAGGCATTTGGATGCAATTGAGTCGAAGCAGATAATTTAATGACATTAAGTGAATAATAAATTGCATTTTATGAATGGAATTAACAGTTTTGGGAATATTTTCAAATTTCATTTGGTGTGTTGCGCGGCATATTCATTTTGACATTCAAATTACGTTGACTGCATATATTTTAGTTGTGAATGGCAATTATTTAGTGGTGGACTTAAAAATATCGCTTGGAACTGCATGAGAAAGGAACATCCCCAGCTGACGGTGGAATATTTTAAGAAAATTTGGCACGGCAAGGTCTTATAGGCTAATCACACTGAGCACATTTCAGCGGAACGCATGGAATTTTCGGAAGATGTGAAATAGCGATTCACACGGACAACATCTCACATCTAACATCTTCAGTCGCCGAAGTGAATTTAGAAATTGCTAAAAAAAATTGATAAAATCAATTTTTAAGAACAATTGATGGTTGTTTTATCTGTTGCTTAAAAACAGAAACTTTTAATTCGGCAGCTTGTAGCAGATTTAGTCAAAAATGCATTAGTTGTAGAGATCGAAGATGAAGAGGAGCTGCTGACCATGAGAGGTATGAATCTGCTTATACCAAGAAGAACTTGGATGTTTGCAAGTGGTAGTAAAGTGTGACTTTTATACGTGCAATTCGTTATCATCCTTATATTTATCCTTATTTTATATTTTAGCATATTTGGCATATTTAAAGAGAGCATTCGGATGGAGTAATCAACCTACTTAATGCTCGTAAGATGGCTTGAAGTGTTGAGAAAAAGAGACACAAATTGGTGCAGCTCCATCCTACTGCTGTATGTTGCACAGTATCTTAAATGTCCACAACAGTGCAATCAATAACTTTCCTCAAATAAACCCCGGTGGCAGCCAAACCAATATAATACTACTGCTGACTATTCTTCAAGTACTATTGCACGATTTGTTGTTTCGAATGAAGAAAAAGGGCGTATTGCAAGGCACTACAGTGTTATTTATTGTTCCTTTTCCGCAACTGGAAGGTTGCTTGACTCGCTGCTATCTTCCGTAACATTTTACGCAGATCTCTTTGATGCTCCCTTTGCAACTCCATTTGCTTGCTTCCAGATATGTGGGTGCCACAATTCGACAGCTATGGGAGGAACTCTGTAATATTATCCGAAATGAATTCCGCAATTGCATATGTTAAGGTCAAAACATGTACATTGTCATATGTCGGTTTATCTTATTGAGTTAATAAAACTTAATATAATAATCCAATGTCTGTTTCTGGCCATTGATGGTTTGGAATTTTTGACATTTTTTCATTCCCTTTCGTTGACATTGTTTATGTTTCTCAGTGAATGACAAATTTTTAGTGGTGGACCAATAACTATCGTGAAAATACTGATTGAAACGAAGTGAAATAGGAACATTCCCATAAGATGTTGGAATGATGATCAAATTTTGGCACGGCAAATGCTTATGGAACATCTTTGATAATGATGTTAGATGTCAGATGTGCCTCAGTGTGAATAGCCTATTACGTACCATCTGTGACGGTAGACAGACGGTAAACGGTAGATGGACTGTAGTGTGAACAGGCTATAATATGTACATCTGTTCGTTGCAATGCAACAGTCAGAACACTGTGACAATATTGTCCATTTTTGGTTTACATCCTTCCAGACTTAACTGTAGTTTTGCGTTTTCAAATATTTTTCAGTGTGACCATATGCACGCATACATAAAAATACATAACATATATTGAAATGTATATGGTTTTATCAATGAGAATAAAGTACTAAATTCACCAAGAGTCATAGCCTTGAGCATAGGGGCATTTCCACAGAAATTATTTGAATTAATTTTATGCAGCTAACTTAACTTATGTATATCAATATAAGTTCCTGAATCATTAAGGCATGTTCTCAATTCCATGTTCTCAATTCCACTTTTTCGTTTTGAAAAGTCATGCTTGTTAGTCGGTGGAATGAAAATAAATTGCCCAACTGTTCCGTTTTCGATCGTTTCGCTGGGAATTCTGGTTTCTCTCTAGTGCAACTAGTGCAGTGTCCGGCAAAACACACATGCTTATTTTGCCTTTGCATGTGTGCGTTCAGACACGCGAGAGCGCTCTCAGTTAGCACATATTTGTTATTGCAAAAGAGAGCAGTGTACGCTCGTATAGTGTCTGTGTATCGAAACCGCTGCTACAGAGGATGGACGTCGCTACTTGTATACACAGAAAATTGAACGGTGCCGGACACTGAACTAGTGCCATTCTCGCTTCAGTGGAATGGGAAAAGTAAAACGTAAAAGTTTGGCAAAACTTGATCTGCGTACGGTGTAGAACAATGTACATGCAAAAATATGTGTGTCTACACTAAGAAAAAACGACCATTCAAAACCCAGCACAAGTGTGCTCCTATTTGAACGATCTCGTTCGTGAATTATCGTTCACAAGACAAACCCGACGTTCACGAAAAAGCACCACTAAAAAGCTTTCTTACTAAAACTGGCACAAATCACAACTGAAACGCGAAAATGCCGCATTGAGAAATGTTTTGCATTCTAGAATAATTATTAATATTTAAAAACAAAAAGGAAAAAAATATTCGTGTACACGCTGACTTGAGCTCTTGGTTTTTCCACTCAAGTAAAACATTCAAGCAAAGCCTTTAGCAAAAAGCTTTCAGTCACTTTAGTGAGCTTTGGCTTTGCCTTAATAATGCAGTTCGCCGCAATGTCTCGAGCGAGGTCGGTAGCCGTGATAGTAGCGAAGCCGACTCTTGCGCTAAGCAGTGCGAGGTTATGAGTTCGATCCCTACAGAAAGAAGACAAATAAAAATAATAGAGGAAAGCTAACTTCGGCTCGACCGAAGACCCTTGGAGCATGATATATTTCTGCCAGTTTTTTATATGGCAGCTATCCGATTTTGATCAAACTCTCTAAAATTGTGTTGAGACAGCTAATATTTATAACTGGAACGTACAAATACGATACCATTGAAAACAAAAAAATTTGTCTCACTAAAACTATTTTTTTGACCGATCATTCCTATGGCAGCTATATGCTATAGTCATCCGATTTATATCAGACTTGACAGAATTATGTGTTAGCATATCATATTGATCAGTAACGAGTTTCGGAGCGATATCATTGAAAACAAAAAAGTTTTTCATACTAAAACTTTTTTTAGGATCTATGTTTTGTATGGCAGCTATACCATATAGTTGCCCGATTTGCATAAAACTTGCTGAAATTATGTGAAAGCATAAACTTATAAATACGTGGTTTGGTAGCGATAGCATTGAAAAAAAAAAGGTTTTCTCACTAGAAGTACTTTTTCTACCGATCGTTCCTATGGCAGCTATATGCTATAGTCATCCGATCCGGCTGGTTCCGACAAATGTGCAGCGTATTTGTACCAAAAGACTTCGTGCAAAGTTTGGTTACGATAGCTTTAAAACTGACGGAGGAGATAGCATAGAAACAGACGGACAGACGGACGGACAGACGGACATGGCTATATCAACTCAGCTCGTCATGCTGATCAAGAATTTATATACTTTATGTGGTCGGAGATGCTTCCTTCTATGCGTTACAAACATCCGGACAATTTTAATATACCCTCTCCAAGGGTATAAAAAAGTGGAAGTCAGAGAGAGAACTAATTTAATATAAAATGTTACATACATTTACTTTTGAAACAAAAGAAAATCATTAAAAAAAATTTTTTTCAGCGTTTATTTTGCGAGCACAAAATGTTCTCAAATCATGCCCCAGCCGTTCATAAAGTGAGCCCAAAATGTTGATGATGTGACACCCGCTGTTCACGGTTCAAGAAAAAGCGGGATTTCTCTACTTTTGTCAACGAATGGGCTTGATTTTGGTAGATTTAGAACGAATTTTTTTCTGAGTTTATCTCTTATAGTCTCTGAGATAGACGCGTTCATACAGGCTGCCGGACGGACGGACAGGCGGACATGGCTAAAGCGTCTCTGCTGTTGATGCTGATCAAGAACTTTATAGGGTCTGAAATGTTTCCTTCTCCCCCTTTTCCCCATTTTCAATGGGTACATTACAATGTAATGTAAAAAGAATGAGCAGGAAAGGCGCATGCGGAAGGAAGTCGAGATGCTATTCGACATGAGTGAGACTCGAAAAATGTATCAAAAGCTTAAGCAATCTAGAGATTTTGCCGACGGTTGGTTTGTAAATCTCTCGAAATAATCGTCGGTGCCACAGAACTTGGAGAGATTTAATTTATTTAGTAGAAAATCTAGTTATTGTAGAACACCAGTTGTTCCGATTGAAGTTCCATCTCTAAAAACAGGGCTGAATCTCTCGCCAAAAAATTCCCCTTTCTTAGTTATGGGTTAATTTGATGTTTAAGTGAAATGTTTTGATTGTGTTATATGTTTTATGATGCATTTTTAAATTTTTAATTTAAATTTACGTCATATTCTCCATAAATATATTGCAATATTTGATGGCGCCAAATACAAAGTATAACTTGCAGCCCTTAAGCGGCTGGCTGCTAGTATGTGGCGCTGCAATTGAGAAAGGGAGCCACTGTTCAAAGAGCTTTGTCAAATCTCCTAACACAACACGGGAGAACCAACCAAATGAAATTTCTGTAGCACCTAAGAATTGGAATTTGGTTGGAAGAGGTTTCTGTGGCACCCCCGAGTAGGAAAGAACCTCTCCGACCCTTTTGGTCCCAAATGAGGTTTTAGGCAGGGTGATACCTTTTGGTGTGACTTCTTTAATCTGCTGATGGAGTATATACCGCACCAATGTCCAAGTGCCATCAGATCGGGCACCATCTTTAACAATATCACCGATGATATTAACATTATCGGCAAAAACGAACGGGCGGCAAGCATGGCGTATTCAGAGATTGAGAGGCAGTCTAGATTAATGGGCTTAGCGTAAAACGAGGACAAGACGAAGTACCTAGTATCCGCGAAACAGAAGTCTACGCGTCTGGGACAATCTTTTACGATATCGATTTCGAACAAACTTCGCAGATCAGCTTAAAGCATAAATTATTAAAAATGACCGGTAATATTGAGAACAAAACAGGTTTTCTCACTAAAACTTATTTTCCGAGTCATCCGATGCGGGTGATTCCGACATATTAGCAGAGTGCACATAAAGGAAGACTATGCGAAATTTCAGCTCGATAGCTTCAAAACTATCTCTAACTGTTTTTGGCAGCAGTTGATTTTTGATTTTTAAATATTTTCCAGTGTAACCATATGCGCGCATGCATAAAAATACTTAATATGGTTTGGCATGGACAATGTTTTCAAGTCTATAAGGATACATTGCCACAAAATGCATCTAGATGGTTAGCCTTAAACTTGAGCAAAGCAAATGCACCAAAACCACCTAGATTTTCAAAAACAGCTACAATAGAAAACGGCCCTAACTCTGGCGAATGTGGTCGTACTAATCTCAAAAATAGTCGAGTGTGGTCACACTAATATGAATAATAATCGAATAGTCTAAAAAAATCGAGTGTAGTCGCATTAATATCAAAAATAGTCGATATCTTAAAATTTCGAATAATAATAAAATCTCATAGTCGAATCCCAAAAATAGTCGACTGCGCTCGCACTAATCTCAAAAATAATCGAATGCGGTAGCACTAATCTCAAAAATAATCGAGTGCGGTCACATTGAACTTTAACCCTAGTATATTGTGTTCAATCAAAATCCATAAAAAACGTTTTCGCGACGATGTAAATGCAAGTAAATTGTTAATTAGTGACGGAAAAGTGTACGTGCGGTGTTCGACATCGCATACGAGTGCTAAGCATTTCAAATGCAAATTGTAACAAGGGCCGCTCACCGCCCATTGATTCAGTAGTGTTATACATACATACAATACACGCACGCATACATACAGAAACCGAGCCGTACCCATTGTGTGTTAAATCGGAGCGTCTACGGGCAACAACTTGCCAATATATATTGAGCAAAATTACGAAATTAAAACAGACTCGAGCAAGCAAACAAAGGACAAGTGTAAGTTTGTGATGGAAATCAATTATTCTGTGGTCCAGGCAGGTGTGATTGTGTGGGTGGTTGGACACACATGTACATGTATGTATGTGTCATTGTCTGCACTTCAAACTCTGGGCGAGAGGGGCGTGGTAGAACCATACATACATCCAAATCATTGTTATCATTGAGTCTCTGCAGAGCTGGTCAGTGTGCGAGAGCGAAAAAAGAATAAATCTCCATCCAATCACCATGAAAGGGAAATTGACAATGCAATTTATTAGCAGTCGTTCCCCGGACTTCCATATGCACAATACATACGAATCATCTATTCGTGTTACCAATCAACACTCACCATTGCAAATTCTCATTCAGGCTTGTCTCAGTTCCGAATTGCAAGTCAAACGTTTCACTTCCGTACATTTTCGTCTACATTATTTGAATTGCCAATCAAATTTGGTTCAAGTGTTAATTACCTGACTTGTTGTAACTGACGAGAACATCTGCTTTTTGCAGGAGTTGGCACATTTGGTTGTTTACCTGCTCATTTGTTTAAAAAGATTCGATTGCTCGGTTGTTCACTTGCTCACTAGCTCAGCTGCTACAAAGATGAGCTCACAAAGATGAGTAACGGCCCATACAAATGAGGGAAAATTTGCGATTTGGACCTACGATATTACATATGTAAGTATGTATATGTGCTGTGTATGAGCAAAGTTTGTTCGACACACGCACTGCACACAACTGCAAAATTGAAGGTCCTCATGGAAATTTCCCCATGTCATTCACTTGTATGGCCGTTACTTGTCTTTGCGAGTTCTAGATTCCTTGGTGGTTCATATGACTAAGTTCTTTCAAGGTGCAATACATCTGAGTAACAGATTGCTACTTCGCACAGGTAGTGGTTCAGAATCGTTTTGCCTTGGACAAAATTGTGTAAGTTGTGAACCGCACTAAATTTTGTATTTATTTTTGTTTTGTTTGATTTGAAATTGTACAGGACTTCATATAGTGAAAAGTTCATAGAAATTGATTGAGTGGTTCCCGTAGAGCTCTAAATTTCGTAAAAATGTTTCCTTTCAAGCACCTGAAAGCCATACTACACACATCTTCACATCTCCTACATAGCACTATCTGTCAAATAACATAGAACAAGTATCGAGCGCAATATCGATAATCATATGACTTCTGTTTACATTAAAAGAGAGTTGCCACAATGTTGTATTGCTTAATCCATATTTGAAATACATATTTTATTCGTGTTTTAATAAAAATTCTTTTCAAAATATATTTTAATATCAAACAAATGAATTAAAGATGCAAATCAATTTTGAGACTGTTATCATAAGAACTAGTTTGTATTTTTAACATTTATTTAAGGTTCGGTTCGCGGACCGGTTATTGAACCCAAGTTTTTTATTCGAATTTGGATTTATAGAACACTGGACTCAAGATGAGTACAATCGTTGTCAAAAATTGTGTAAAGAACAAATTATCCCCGATCGAGCTTAACTTTTTTTATTTCAAGAACATTTAACACATTTGTCATAAAATTTCAGATTATTTCGTACTTGTTTTGAGTTGACAGCACCTTTTTTTCTGAACAGGGTTTTTCCTTCTGTTTAAATAAATTTACAAGATTTCGAACTTGACAATTAAGAAAATTAATTAACAACTAATTTTTGACTTTTAATGGTCGAACGTTTTTCCAATAACATGAAATGAGAAAGCAACTAAACCAAATAAATCACTTGAATTGAAACTAGCAATTATAGATTGGATTTCCAAATTTTTTAAGTATTATTTCAACCGATTCTTTACTACAAAACATGTTTACTATTGTTATGTTATAAATTATTAATTGATAGGTTCAGGAGGCTAAATGTTTGAAAGTTTTGGTTCACGGTTCGTTTCGAGGGACCCAAAAACCCGACCTGAATGGGTTCTTTGGCGTTCGGTTCAGAACCAGTTTGCAACCTTGTTTAAAATGCCTCAAATACCAATTACTTTTAATTTCGCTCACTCTTTATCACAACTTTTAAAAACGTCAAACCTTGTCGATCTGCGGAATTCCGAACAGCAATCAGATCGATTTGAGTCAATTATTTGATTTCGATTTGAATTGAGAACAGGCCTGATAATCATAATCAGCTATAATCACAGATTGTATATATGGGACATACATACTACATACAGGAAAATTATAAATTAAAATTCTTCAAAATTGCAGGATTCTATTCAACTTTGCGAGGGCGGGAGGGGCGTGGCAAAAGTTTTGAAATCATATGATTCTACATTTTAAATTTGTTTGCTCCAGCTTTTCTAGTCTGATTCACTGCAGAATTAAGCCACCGGTTCGGCTCTTGACAAGGCTTTTGAAGCTTACCGAACCAAAATTTCTGTTCAAATTAAGCAAAGCCCTAAATCAATCTAATTCGGTGTGGAAGGAAATTCCCTTGTTGTTGGTAATTGTATGATTATTTCTCAGATCGTAGACAAATAATTTATTAGAGGGTGTCCAAAAATCAGTGATTTGTACAAACCGAGGTTTGTATCTTCTGATCAGATGGTCGATTTCACGAAAATTCTGTTACAAAACAAAGTTTCAAAATAATGATGAGGAATCATGTATTACGCAGAAAAGAAAAATTATCCTTTTACCGTGATAATTCCACTTAGAATAGAAATCAACAATTCCGCACTTAAACAAGAAATATTTAAGCACAATGCATTTCGTGTGGTGAACACGAATCTGTTTTTGGGAATGATCTATCACGTCTAGATTTTTGGTAACACTAAGATTCATTTATGCTGAAACTTTTTTAAATGTATTTTTGAACGCTGATTTCGAAAAAAATATTCAATAAAATTTTGCTTGAGAATTTAATTTAATTTGATTTTTGTTAAATTTTATTTGGTGGGTACACTTACATTTAAAACCATGTTACAATTCTGAATGGTTAGATGGAGTCAATCAAGGTACCAATCGGAAGGTTATACAATTTCCAATAATCGCGTAGAATATAGTTTTTAAACCGGTTTAGTAGTTTAAATCAGGGAATCATACCGAAGAGAATTTCGATTTCGGTTTCGATTCCGTTTCCGGTACGTGGATTTTTATTTCGGTATACCGGGACGTACTGGTATGGACCGGTAAACCTAACACACATTTTAAAACTTAAGTCCAAAAAATTTCACATGTTTGTATTTATAAGATGATTAAAATGATATTTAATTAGAAATGTCTTCACCAAACTTAACGTTACTTAAAAAAAATTAGTTACAAAGAAGGTAAATTAATGAATATTTCTTAGAAGCATGATAGCGGCCAATGTATTTCTGTCCATCTGATTTTTTAGCGGAGTCTTAATAATCTTCACACCGGAAAATAAACGTTCTACGCTTATTTGACGAATTTTCTGATCACTATCTAAATGCATTATCTTTATTTTGTAAACGTTTCAAGATCAGGAAAACCTTGATAGATGCCATTAAACTGTTTTGTGAAAATACTAAAGTTTTTGTATTGTCCTGTTTCTTTTCATGGAAATTCATATATAAATCGAATTCATCTCCACCATCAGACAAATTAGTTGGGGCAGATCTGCTTTCCTCATTTGAACAGAAGTGGATCAAATTCTTGAATATATATCAGTCAAAGCAGTTACACATGTACTTTTCTGTTCAGAGGTTAGCCTGGCATTATAACGAGGGTCTAAGAAAAGGCTACATAGGATTGCATTATTTTCAAACAGACTGGTCTCGCGGTTTTTTATTTCACTGAACAAAAGTTTTGCTAAGCCAGAATCTATTTTTATTTGAAGCTAACAATTGATCCAAATCTAACTGCTCGTTTCGCAGTCTAGTGGTTGCATTCAGAACCGAAACAGTACCGGTACAACGTTTAGGTTCTTTTTGGTCTTTAAAGTTCTAAAAATTTCGCTTATCGGATACCGGTTTACAAAAAAATAAAAATATCCTGGTTCCGGTTTTAAGTTTCAATCAGTTCTTTTCGGTATACGGTTACGGTTTGATTCCCTGGTTTAAATACAAAGATAAAATCAAGGAAGCAAAGCTAAATTCGTCTGTGTCGAAGTTTTAATACACTTGAAAAAGCTCCCTTCAATATTAATAAAGGCCGAGTTTAAGGGGCACACCTAGTGTAATGGCCTAAAAAAAGGTGATTTTTGGGAATTTTTATTAAAAAAAATACTTTACCAATTATTTCAAAATTTTAAGAATATATTTATACATATTTCAAGATGTACAGTGAAATTATTGAAGAAAAAAATTAAATATTTTTTAAGTTATAGTCAATCTCCAACGGCGCAAAAAAAAAAGGTCCTTCACTGCTGCAGTGATTCCGGCCTTCTCCGTGGATGAAATCTAAAAAAAAAAATTCTTTTTAACCTAGATAATATTGTCTGTACAATGACCTACGATAAAAAAAAATCGAAATTGACAATATGGCGGCGTTTTAAAAAAAATAGTCGAATTTTACCCAAAACTATATATAGAACATGTAAAAAAATTCGATAGTGATCGGATCATTTGTTTTTGAGTAATCACTGCAGCAAATTCGGAAAATGCTGTTTCGAGAAAAACGCGTTTAAAGATAGCTAATGAGACTCTCAAAAACTATTTGAGATATCGATTTGCAATTTTAATATGTTATTTTTAAAGGTGTAATCTACCGAAATCGTTTTTTTTTTTAAATTTCACACTAGGTGTGCCCCTTAAGAGCTCTAATATTGGAAACAAAAAAGTTTTTCTCACTAAAACCCATTTTGCACCCCACCGATCTTTTCTATGGCAGCTACAAGAATTAGTCATCCGATCCCGGCGGTTCCGACATATTATCAATGTGCAGTCAAAAGAGTACCCTGTGCAAATTTCAGCGCGATAGATTCAAAACTGAGGGACTAGAAACAGACAGGCGGACGAACAAAGCTCAACCGACTCTGCTCGTCATATATTTATACTCTATTTGGTCAAAGATGACTTCTTCTGTGCGTTGCAAACTTCTGTGCAAAATTAGAATACCCTTACTTAAGAGTAACATTTGTACTAACAAAATAAGGTATTTGTTAACAAAATCTATTGATAAATAGCTGGATCAAATTGAGTGGAAGCAACTACCGAACTAAATTGAAGTATTTTATGTGTTTGCTAAAAATATTTTTGTTTTTAAACTTTTTGTATCTGGCTGGCTTGAGGTCGGTGGAGAGTTACAATTCAATGTAATCAACACAAATCAACAGAGATTAATTACAACAATTTGGAATAGCAATTGGTATGTCCGTACAACGATCGCTGTTTCGAAGATAACCACATCTTCTCGTCAGCGGATTTTTGTATTGCATATTCACATTCAAACGACCACTCAGACTCAGGTTTGATTGTGAAGTCGGCGAACAACGCTTTGGCGATTTCAATTTATCTACTTTACAGCCTGAAATTCTGCAGTGGTTTATGAACGTGTTGCTTTTGCTTACCAATTTGATGTAATTAATTTCTTTTCTTATGAGCTCTGTTTTTAAATTTTTGATTTTGTTACCTGCACTCAACTGGTCCCAGCTTCGGCAACTATACATAGATTTTCTTCACCACTAAGTTGTTAGCGGAGTCGAAAAAATGTAATGCCCCCAGGCAAAGCACAATTTATTAAGATAATTTTTGAATTCAATTTGACGCCTTGCACTCATTTCTCAACCTGTCAATCACAAAAAAACTTAATCAGGTACAAAATAAATTTGGCAAGTCATAGTAGTCCTTAAATAGAATAGTTTGAATGTTATGCCTCCTACGAAGAACAAAAAGGAAGGAACAAAACTAAGTGAATTTGCATGAATTTGAATCCTTTCATTTTTTGCTTAAATATGAATTATGTGGGGTTGTATTTTTAATAGACCAGCAATAAAATAAATTTTACACAATTTTTTTCGTGGTGAAAAACTCCCTTAAAATCTAGCCTTTTTAAAAAAATTTATAAATTAAATGCAAAGTTGCTGATAAAAGCCTTTATAAAGCCGATGTCAAGCACCGGATTAAGAAGTGGTGTATGAATGAATGATATGGTGTTATATTACCTTCCTAGAAAACATTACCTTTTCATACTGAATGAACCGATACTGAAGATATACACATTCTTCTAAATGTACTTTTTTTCTGAATCAAAAAACTAGCTTTACCACGAGTTCTCGAAAACGACCCCACTAAAAAATTGTAAAATGGATTTTTGGACTCAGCGGTGGGATTTACATAAGAAATTGCTTCCAAATGTTCGGGATCGCAAAATTTTTATTATATTGTAAACTAGTGTAATTTGTTTCTAATTTTTAATACTCGATTGAAAAAATTTTCGAATTGTTTTCGATCAAGAACTAACAAAAATGTCTACCTCCTACTTATATTCGGTATAGTTTATTTTCAAGATAAGGAGTAGTACTTTCCGATAATATCAAAGAGATTCCAAACAAACGAATGGATTTCCCATTAAACGCGCCCAAAAAAATGTCAAATGCATTCAAAGCTACGTTAAGTTCAAATTATAAAAAATCTAGACGTGATGGACCATTTCACAATACAGATTCGTGTTCAGCACTGAGACTGATTCTCTTAGCGCTCTACACTTATCGAAATTTAATTAAAGCCACCTATATTTTGTTCAATAATAACATGAATCCAATTCCGAACATTTGTGGTAACCTTGCACTTTGTGTTTATGCTGGCGGACGAAAGTTCAACTCGACTGAAGAGCTTCGAAAGGCTGTTACTGAGGAATGGGCCAAAATACCGGATCCATAGTTCGAATTCATGATTGGCGCCATCCGGTTAGGCATTTTTAAGCTCTTAAATACACCTGGAGGTTAAATCCATTATTTATTGATTTTTTATTATCCTTATTTTGTATCCTTTTTCATTATTTTTAAGACTGGCTTTAATTAAGTTTCGCAGTAAAAATTGAACTTTTTTATAAAAAGCGCAGAAAACATGCTTTAACTTCAATGAAAATATTTGATTTTGTTGATTTACCTTAAATCAAGCATGTTTTAACTATTTTGGTCAAAAAAATTTTTTAACAAGTTTTAAACATTTTTTATTGAACAAAATATAGGTGGCTTTAATTAAATTTCGATGAGTGTTTGTGTTCATCTTTGTTCTCCACAGCAGAGCTCTTTGTGTTCATCTCTAGACTCTAGAACATCGAGCCGAGGCTGAGGCCAAGATACCAAACACCTCTTCAGTCGGCACACCAATACACTCTTACTTTTTGGCCTAGCTTTTCTTGACCAACGCGACAGTACAAATGCATAAAAAGGCTGTAGACTTCGACAGTTTCTACTGCATCTCTCGGAAAAGTCGAGCCTACTTGTTTAGCCTACTTCTTTGTAGTGCGTGCGAGTAAGTCGACTCTTTTGTACCTGGACGACAATATTTTGATATTGCAAGAACCGTTGTGGCAAACGTTTCACTCAGCTGACAGATATGTCTCTCCGGGTCAGAAACTGAACGGCATTATCTCTATTCAGGGTACACACACACACACAGTAGTGGAATGCAGCATCCGTTTTAAATGTGGGCTTGCACTATCGTCGGGCTGCGGCGGAAGAGGCGATACCGATAAGGACGCTCGCACTGACCCTGACTCTTTCAGATGCATACTCGCTCGCCTACAACAATTGTTGCCTGATTCGCCTAACATGTTTTCTTCTTTCTAGATCATTATGGCTGAAGAGAGCTGCCGTTGGAATCTCTAGAGAGCGAAACTCCCGTGTCGAATGGATGCTCCACCTAAGCCCTAAACCGTTGAACGCCAATCTGGGACATCTGGGAAAACATATACTGCACGAATACATTCCCTCTTCTTAGATACCGCAGAGAGAGGACTCTTTTGAAGAGGAAGAGAGTGAGGGACATGCATATCCTCATATGCTTGCTGCTAACAGCAACTGTGGCAAATGACGCGCAAGCCGCCACGCGCCTTCGTGCCGAGCGAGCGACAATAGCGACGAATTTTACTGATTCCGGTGCGACCCAGACACAAACTGAAGGCAAAAACTTCAGCAGCATCATAACAAATGTGGTCAGGTTTGACACACAACTAAACCATCTGCTGGTCGACACCATTACGGGCCGCGTCTTTGTGGGCGGCGTGAATCGATTGTATCAACTGTCCCCGGATCTGGAACTGCACGAGACCGTCCGTACAGGCCCTCAGAACGACTCGGTGGAGTGCAGTATACTCGACTGCCCGCTGAACGCGGTGCGCCAGCCAACGGATAACTACAACAAGGTGCTTCTCATCGATCGCGCCACATCGCGATTGATTGCCTGCGGCTCTCTGTTCCAGGGCACATGTACTGTGCGCAACTTGCAGAATGTGAGCATTGTAGAGCATGAGGTGCCCGATGCGGTGGTGGCGAACAACGCCAACTCGTCCACTGTGGCGTTTATAGCGCCGGGACCGCCCCAACATCCCGTCACCAATGTGATGTATGTGGGCGTGACGTACACCAACAACTCGCCGTACCGCAGCGAGATACCCGCTGTGGCGTCGCGGTCCCTCGAGAAGACCAAAATGTTTCAGATCGCCTCCTCGGCGGTGACCACAGGCACGCGCACATTCATCAACTCATACGCCCGCGAATCGTACTTCGTGAACTACGTGTATGGGTTCAGCTCAGAGCGCTTCTCATACTTCCTCACCACCCAGCTGAAGCACAGCCACCACTCCTCGCCCAAGGAGTATATTACGAAGCTGGTGCGCATTTGCCAGGAGGACTCCAATTACTATTCTTACACTGAGATACCGGTGGAGTGCATAAGCGATGCGCAAGGCGGCACCAAATTCAATCTGGTCCAAGCCGGGTTTCTGGGAAAGCCCAGCTCGGATCTGGCCAAGAGTCTGGGCATATCCATCCAGGACGATGTGCTCTTTGCTGTTTTTTCCAAGGGCGAGAGTAGCCACACCCCCAGCAACAATTCGGCGCTTTGCATTTACTCTCTGAAATCGATACGCCGCAAATTCATGCAGAACATCAAGTCCTGCTTCAATGGGAATGGAATGCGAGGCCTTGACTTTATATCGCCCAGCATGCCCTGTGTGCTCACGGTACGTATTTCTTCATAAAAATAATGGAATTAGGTCATCCGTCCAACACGATTTTCATGATGTTTTGAAAGATTTTCCAGTATAAGTTGCTTGTGCTGAAGAGTTTATACAGTGCCGCTCAACTGAATAGGTTTGACTCTTTTTTTAGGTTTGAAACGTTGTATCTCCTTAACAAGCACTCCGATTTTAGCGAAATAAAATTTTGCTGTATAAAGAAATCAGTCATTTGTGAAATAGCAAAGTTTCTGTTCTGTTAGTTTTGTTTTTGTATAATTTTTATTGTTTTTTCAAAAACATAATAAAAAATCTCAATTTTTTTGGCGCAACTGAATAGGTTTGACCACTAAAACTGTTAAACATAAGTCTAAAAAGCTAAAATTCAAGGCATTGGGTAACTTAATTAATAAAGGACAAAAGGGAAAAATGTGAGCAAGATTTTTTTGTTTGTATATACTTTACAGGGGAAAAAAATTGTAATTTATAATATCATTTAACACCGTTTTCTCTTTCCCAAAACTTTTGTGATTTCAAACCGTGTTTAGGAACAAATTTTTATTAAAGTTTTATCAACAGCTTAGTCGATATAACCATGTACGTCTGGTACGTATGAACAGAGAAATCTTAGATATGGTAAGAGCTAGAGGATCAATGTGCAGGAAAACACTTCATATCTCCCACAGTCAGTGTTCGGAAGTACTTAGGTAGAAATACCTAGGTACATAGTATGTATGTAATACATACCTAAATATTTCGGTATTTTTAAATTCGAGGTCCTTTTACTGTACCCAAGGTCTTAATTTTCATTTACCTTGTCAAGAGGTAAAATACTATGTACAATACTTTTCGTAAGTAATTTTTTCGCGCCGATTGCATTACAGCGGAGTGTTACCGCTCTGCCATGTTGAAAAGAATAGTTTTGTGGCTTTAACTGGAATTCAGGTAAACATTCCCTGTTCAAAAACTAAACAACCATACTAAATAAGAGGAAGGCGGACTATCAGCCGTGCTCCTATTTTCACTTTCGCACAAATTTGCGATTTTTTTCAAAAGACTCATTTTACTTGTACAACTGCCGATATCTGGAGTTGCAATATCAAAAGTTACTTTGATGCAGCAATCTACATCGTCATTCTTTTGAGCTAGCGCTGAACTTCATAGCAAATACGGACTTACAGATATCCATCCTTCTAAAAAGCTTTTTAAGTGTACAGTTTTGAAGGAACAAGCGTGGAGCCTGAGTTTTTAGAAAAGTCTGATTTAAAGTTAATAGAGATGGATAGTTCTGGTGATGCTGAAATTATTTTGCCAGGGTACTTTAAATGCACATCACCCACTTTGAACTTAGTTGTTACGAAAGATGCTGAACAGGCTCTACTTATAAACACATCATTCAAGCGGTCCATCCTTAGCGAAAGCAACGGCAATTTGATATGCTGTTAGCAGATCCACAGAAGCAGCAGATGAAGTTGAGATTATTTGTAAGCTTTAATTAATAGCTTCTTGCGCCACCCCAGATGGAACAGTTTTCATGACAGTAATCAACGTATTTTGAAACTAAAACACAATTTAAAATATGTCAGTACAACTTTAAAAAAGAACATTACTTACAAATACAGAAATTGATGAATGAAAAAATGTTACACACATGCAGGACGAGTCCCGTCGTTAGTTATGACTTTTTCTGCTTATTTTACTTCAAGTAATACATAAACCTAAAATCTTGAATAATTTGATATATTGTGATCCAGTTTAAGAAACTCTTTAAAAAGGAGCTGTAAAACGATTTTTTACAATAATGTGTTGTAAAGATTGTCTTATTGAACAAATTACGGAAAATTTGGAAACTGTTGTCAATGAGAGTTTAAATACAAAGGATTCCGAAGACTTTTACGATACCAGTAATGAAAGATTGGATGAAACTGAGAGTTGTTATGAAGATTCTAGTATTGAAATAGAAGTCTTAAAGTATCCTGCCGATAATAGCAAATCTTTAGATTAAATACCTAATACTATTTTGTCTAGCTGCCCCAGTTGAAACAGCTCCAAGCTGTCGAGGCCGAATACCTACACCAAAAAACAAGATTACGTGACGACCTATTCGAAGCACATGCTTGAATAAAAAAATTTAAATTGTATATAAGAAACATTTTAATAATGTAATATCATAAGAAATCAGAAAGTTCAATTTGTAAAACCTATTTTGGGATTTAAGTCCGTACAGTAAATATGCCTTACTAATAATAATGGATTAGCAATGCTTCTAACTTTAAAAGTACCTTTACCTTTACCTAGGTACTGGAAAATCTGGATACCTTGTACCTTACCTAAGTAAGAAAATTGAGTTCCTTTCGGCGGCTTAGACGAATCGAATTTTCTGGTGGGCTTAGCTCCCATTATGCTTCCCTTCAAAGATTTGAATTTGTAGTTGGTCCTTGGTCCTTCACAAATAGTTCGCAAACAAGAATCGATCTTCGATTTGAATCCCTGCTGCATTTTCACATCCTTATTGGCATTGCAGAAGCTGCAAACCATTGGCGAGGACTTCTGCGGCTTGGATGTAAACTCACCGCTAGGTGGAGAAAACCCAATCACTCAGGTGCCCGTGGCCATGTTCAACACCAGGCTGACAGCGGTGGCAGCAACCAGCACCAGTGGCTACACGGTCGTCTTTATTGGCACTGCCGACGGCTACATCAAAAAGGTTGTCGTAGAGTCGGCAACGGTGGCCAACGAGTATGCCAGCCTGCCGGTAGACGTGGGCTCCACCATCAAACAGGACCTCCAGTTCGATAATCAGAATCTCTACCTGTACGCCATGTCGCAGCATCGAGTCTCCAAGGTGAAGGTGTACGATTGCGCCGACTACAAGACCTGCGGCGAATGTCTGGGCGCCAGCGATCCCTACTGTGGCTGGTGCTCGCTGGAGAACAAGTGCAGTCCGCAGTCCAACTGTCAGGACGATGCCAACGATCCGCTATACTGGGTCAGCTACAAGACGGGCAAGTGCACAACAATCACGAGCGTTGTGCCGCACCAGCTGCAGCGCACCACCGCGCGCACCCTCGAGCTGATCATTGAGCATTTACCGCAGCTGAAGGAGAATTTAATCTGCGCCTTTACCACCGAGGACAAGGCTCTCTTTACCAATGCCACCAAGAAGCGCAACGGCGTCAACTGTACCACGCCGCGCACTGACATGCTGCCCCAAATTGAACAGGGCAAACATCACTTCACGGCCAAGCTGTCGGTGCGCACACGCAACGGCCCCGACCTGGTGTCCACTGACTTCACCTTCTTCGACTGCAGCACGCACTCGTCATGCACGCGCTGTGTGTCTTCCGAGTTCCCGTGCGACTGGTGCGTAGAGGCCCATCGCTGCACCCACGACACGGCCGAAAACTGTCGCAACGACATTCTGGTCACTGGCGTTAGCCGCATTGGGCCCAGCTATCGCTCCGGGCCAGGCTTCTGTCCCACCATCAATGCCACTGGCGACGGCAGCGAGGTCCTGGTGGCTGCCGGCACTAGCAAATCGATCAAGGTCAAGGTGCACATTATTGGGCAGTTCATTGTCCAGACGCGCTTTGTTTGCCAGTTCAATATCGAGGGACGTGTGACCAGTCTCAACGCACAGCTGCTCGGCGACACCATCTACTGCGACAGCATGGAGTTCCAGTACACATCGAGATCGCCCAATCTAACGGCCACATTCGCTGTTATTTGGGGCGGATCGAAGCCGCTCGACAATCCACATAACATTCATGGTGAGTAGAAGCAGCAGGTGCCACAATGGCATAGGGTTCTCTAATAGAAGCATGCATCTATGTCATTGCAGTTGTCATTTACCGATGCCGCGACATGGCGGATAGCTGCGGCATTTGCCTGGCTCTGGCCGAGAAGTACAATTGCGGCTGGTGCTCGTCTACCAACTCGTGCGAGGTGGAGGAGCAGTGCAACAAGAACAACGAGGGCAAAACTGACTGGCTGAATCGCAGCGAAATTTGCCCCAATCCCGAAATCCACACGTTTGAGCCGAAAACGGGTCCCTGGGAGGGCGGCACCAACATAACCATACGGGGCATTAATCTGGGCAAGAACTACAACGACATTTACTCGGGAGTACGCATCGCCGGCATCAACTGTATGCCGTTCAAGCAGTTCTACGTCGACACCAAGGAAATCGTGTGCACCGTGGACAGCCCGGGCGAGCAAATGTACCGAAACGGTCGCATTGTGGTGCAAATCGGCGACTATCGCGGCGAATCCAAGGAGGACTACGAGTTCGTCGATCCGAAAATATCCAACTTTTACCCCCGATTCGGACCCACCTCGGGCGGCACTGAAATCCGCATAATTGGGAAGCACTTGAATGCGGGTTCCCGCATCCAGGCGTACATCAATGATCATTTGCCCTGCAGCATTCTCAGGGCCGACTCGTCGCAGGCCATCTGCCGCACAGCGCCCTCGCCGGGCATCATTGAGGGGCGTCTAAAAATGTCCTTTGACAACGGGCCCCGCGAGTTCAACGACTACAATTTCAAATACGTGCTCGACCCCACCGTGGAGCACGTTAGCTCTGGCCCGAGTGGGCAAATCAAAGTGCCCAAGGGCATCCCCGCGGGGGGAATACGTATTGCAGTGACCGGTACACAATTCACCAGCATTCAGAGCCCCAGCATTTATGTGTTCTTCATGGGCAAGATGTATGCCAGCCAATGCCGCGTCCAGTCGGACACGGAAATGGAATGCGCCTCGCCCATTGTCGAGGCGGACAGTCAGAGCCTGGATGCCGAAAGCCCCACGCTGCTCGAGTATGGTTTCCTCATGGACAATGTCCTGCGTGTACAGAACCTGTCGAAGACGCACAACAACCACTTCGAGCTCTACCCCAATCCAGAGTATTTCATGTTCGAGGAACGGGTCAAGTACTTTAAAAGCGAGTATCTCACAATAAATGGGCGCAATTTGGATCGTGCCTGCAAGGAGAGCGATGTGGAGGTGAAGATAGGCAACGGCTTCTGCAACATCACGTCCCTCTCGCGGCAGCAGCTGACTTGCAGGCCCCCGACGGAGGCTGCAGCTGCCAGCAACAACCCCGGGGGACCGGAGGTTGTCGTGCGTATTGGCTCTGCTCTGGAGTACCGCATTGGCATTCTCAGCTACGAGTCCTCCAACATCATTCTGGACTGGGGCGAGAATGTGGTGTTCGCCGTGATAGTGGGCATTGTCATTCTGCTACTGATCTTTGTGGCCCTGCTGGTGGCGTACAAGAAGAAGAGCTCCGAGTCGAATCGTGTGCTGCGCAACATGCAGGAACAGATGGACATACTGGAGCTGCGCGTCGCTGCCGAATGCAAGGAGGCCTTCGCCGAGCTGCAAACTGAAATGACCGATTTGACGGGCGATCTCACTTCGGGCGGCATTCCGTTCTTGGACTACCGTTCGTACGCCATGAAGATCTTGTTCCCCAACCACGAAGATCACATTGTGCTGCAATGGGAGCGACCCGAGCTGCTGCGCAAGGAGAAGGGCCTGCGGCTCTTCGGGCAGCTGATTATGAACAAAACGTTTCTACTGCTCTTCATACGAACTTTGGAGTCCAATCGCTATTTTTCGATGCGCGAACGCGTAAATGTCGCCTCATTGATCATGGTCACGCTGCAATCGAAACTGGAGTACTGCACCGATATCCTAAAGACACTGCTGGGCGATTTGATTGAGAAATGCATCGAAGGGAAAAGCCATCCGAAACTGCTGCTGCGCCGCACCGAGTCGGTGGCTGAGAAAATGCTGAGCGCCTGGTTCACATTCTTGCTGTACAAGTTCCTCAAGGAGTGTGCCGGCGAACCGCTCTACATGCTTTTCCGTGCCGTCAAGGGACAAGTGGACAAGGGGCCGGTCGATGCGTGCACTCACGAGGCCCGCTACTCTCTCAGCGAGGAAAAGCTGATCCGCCAGAGCATCGATTTCCGGCCCATGACTGTGTATGCCAGCATCATTCAGCAGCCAATCTTCTGCAACAACCTGGACATGCTGCCCACCCACACCGAAAATGTGTCCGTGAAGGTGCTGGACTGCGACACAATTGGCCAGGTGAAGGAGAAGTGCCTGGAAACAATATACAGAAATATACCGTCGAGCCAACGGCCACGCAAGGACGATTTGGACTTAGGTGCGTATAGTGAGGTTTCTCCCCGAAGGTCTCAATACAAAAATCATTCAACTCTAGAGTGGCGGACCGGTGCCACAGGACGCGTCATTCTGTACGACGAGGATGCCACATCCAAGACGGAGAGCGAGTGGAAGAAACTGAACACACTGCAGCACTACAATGTGCCAGACGGCGCTGGATTAAGCCTGGTGCCCAAGCAGAGCTCCATCTACAACTTCAGCAT
Source organism: Lordiphosa stackelbergi (assembly GCA_018904235.1). Taxonomy (NCBI): domain Eukaryota; kingdom Metazoa; phylum Arthropoda; class Insecta; order Diptera; family Drosophilidae; genus Lordiphosa; species Lordiphosa stackelbergi. The sequence continues at coordinate 1,590 of JAEIFU010000332.1, read as the reverse complement.
ATTGTCGGACAAGAACGAAAAGTCGCACAAGTAGGTATCCTCTCATCCGCTGATCTTGACCCATCCAACACATCTCAGCATCCTCCTGAATTTCTCTACAGCAGCTAACTGTATTTGCATATTTTTAACCTTTTCTGTGCCATTGCCAAATCGTCTAGGTATGAAACTCTTAATATATCGAAGTACAACTCCTCCTCCCCGACATTTAGCCGCGCCGGCAGCCCCCTGAACAACGATATGAACGACAGCGGCCTGAAGTACTGGCATCTGGTGAAGCACCATGACAGCGACATGCAAAAGGAGGGAGAGCGCGTCAACAAGCTGGTTTCAGAGATCTATCTGACCCGGCTCCTGGCCACCAAGGGCACCCTGCAGAAATTCGTCGACGATCTGTTTGAGACAATATTTAGCACCGCTCACCGCGGCTCGGCCCTGCCACTGGCCATTAAGTACATGTTTGACTTCTTGGACGACCAGGCGCTTCTGCATGGCATTACCGATCCGGAAGTAGTGCACACGTGGAAGAGCAATAGCTTGCCATTACGGTGGGTATTTGCCAATGAATGCTAACGACATTTAAATGACTTGTGGTCGTTTCGTTTTAGCTTCTGGGTAAACTTGATTAAGAATCCAAATTTCGTATTCGACATACACAAGTCGAACATTGTAGACTCTTGTCTTTCGGTGGTGGCCCAAACATTCATGGACTCCTGCTCCACTTCGGACCATCGATTGGGTAAGACAGCCGGTGCAGGCGCTAAGCTTGATTTCGAAATTTCAACACACTCTTCATGCAGGCAAAGACTCGCCCAGCTCGAAGCTGCTATATGCTAAGGATATTCCAGAGTATCGCAAGTGGGTGGATCGTTATTACAGAGATATACGCGACATGTCACCCATATCCGATCAGGACATGAATGCTATGCTCGCCGAGGAGTCACGGGTAAGTGGGATTTACAGTGTGAGTTGTGAGCTGCTAGAAAAACCAATTGTGTTCTACTCTCTTAAAGCTGCATACGACGGAGTTCAACACGAATTGCGCCCTGCACGAACTGTACACGTATGCAGTGAAGTACAACGAACAGTTGACTGTTACCCTCGAGGAGGATGAGTTCTCACAGAAGCAGCGATTGGCTTTCAAACTCGAACAGGTGCACAATATCATGTCGGCCGAATAAATTCCACGCTAACCGTTAGTCAGCCACCTACCCATTTATATGTATTAAGGATATGTACGATGTATGTATGTACGAGTATCGGTCCTTCTGCTTAGCTGTGTTTATAGATTCATTCATTAGTTCATCCATTGTCGAGGGAGGAAGGTACATAATACTGCCATAGGAACAACACCAGCCACTCTGTGGAGAGGGGTAGATTGCATTCACAGTTAGCCATCCCATCGTCCACCCATATACTAGATATGAAACCAGCAGCATTCCGATCACGATTGCGACTCGCTCGCCCCTCATGAAATGCGCATCGACTCGACCCACTCCTCCTACTAAAGAAATCATTTTGGTATTTGTCGTCGTCGTTGTCGTTGTCATTGCTCATTTAATACCTAGCTATTTATAAATGTATTGTATATGT